>JAHLSL010000045.1:4715546-4790667 GCA_025920805.1 Petroica traversi | reverse complement strand
TAAATATAAATATAAATATAAATATAAATATAAATATAAATATAAATGTCTTTATATAGAAATGTTATTATGCCATGACAAAAAATCACAATAGAATATACAAGTCATAACTACTTTGATTGATCCCATTGTGTCCCATTTATGTCTTTCAAAGGCAGCATAATTTCTAGGTCTGCCCAACAAAGAAAATACTATTGCTTTCAAAAGAGTGTTTCTCGACCATCTCCAAGAACCCTGTAGATACCACTGTAGATGCAGTGGGCATATGGAATGGTTAGAATATGACTCCTTCTGGCTGCTGTGAGGTTTGAGACCTCCACACTTTCATCCCGAGGGAATATGTTACCTTTTCCTTCTCCATGTCCCCAGAAGGTCTTCCAAGAAAAATCCTCACATCTTTCTTATTTCTCCAAACCCCAGGTTTCCCAAAAGCTGCAGTTCCAGTGTTTCATCAACCATTCAGGAGTTTTTGATTTCCTGAGCCTACATCCAGCCTTTTCAGAGAACTTTTCCAGACTGTGACCAAGCTCTCTCAGCAACAGCAAACATGAGATTCCTGTGTTCCTTGTCACTAGGCTGATTATCTTCTACCCTCTGATCTTCCACTTTCTCCTCTGTCATTTCTCTCATGTGAGCATCTCATCTTCAGTTTTCCTTTCTTTCAGAACAATCTGTTTCAGATCTAATTTCACATTTCCTCAACTTTGTCCTTGGGATAACTTACTGTATGTCATGTATGAATAAATACATATATAAATAACTGTGTAAAGGCATAAATAAAGAGGCCTAATGGTAACTGCAAGACTTATTGTGACCTCTATTTTCCATAACCTTTGCTATTGGCTTTTTTCTTCTGCTTTTTGCTTATGTTACTTCATATTAGGATCTTGTCCCTTTTACATGAGAGGATATGAAACACCTGATTCATTTGGCAATTCTATTAAAATAGAAATGGAAGAATCTCATGCAAATGTAGTTCTTGTATTCACTTGAGCTACCCTTTATTTCCGTAGCCAAAATGAGGAGAAATGTTTTGAGCTTTCTCTAGAAAATGTGTTAAGTCCTAGTGAGCATTATGCAACAGGGAAATTCAGGAGTTATAAAGCCTTTCCAAGATTCAACTCCTGTTATTCCCTCTGAAGGGTCTATCACTGCCATCCTGGGCAAGGGTTGCAAAGAGTGCTTTGGAATGATATAATTTTCTGCTTTATTTCTAAGACATGAATTTTTGCCTCTCTATGTTTTTTTTTTTCTTTTAACATTGCCAATCAATTTTATACAGGCTTATCTTTTTCAGTCTACAGAATGATACCCATAATAAATGCAGTTATTGTTTATGGAGGTTGCTTTGAACTCTTTATCACAGGTGGAATATTTTGATGTGTTTTGATGACATCCAATATCTATTTCACATATTTAGTGATATTTTGATAACATTCCACTTACTCAATAGCAACTCTTTCTCAAACATCAGTAATTGTTTACTTTGCAAATATTTAACATCATGGAGGTCTGAAAATATCAAGCTAAGGTGGTTTTCATTAAGCATGGGCTTTAATTTACTTCACGACACTTCACCCACTAACTGAGCTCACAACATTTAAGAAATCTAATACAGTGACAAAAATAGCACACTGAGTACTACAGAGCACACAGAAGAGTCTGTGGAAAGACCTTACTGCAAGGGGGGGGAAGAGAAGCAGACAGACAACAGCAAACCAGGTTTTTACAGTCAGGAGATATACTATTTAAGTTTTTTAATTTCAATTTAGTTTGCAACTACTTATGTACTGGTTTTCCCAAATGAATTATCAGATTTTTATCTTAGCTGTCCATTATGACAAAAACATTAACTGTTTTTTGACTTTTGACTACTAGCTATAGAACATATCCTCTAATTATAATTATTTTTTGTCTGTACCAGAAATAATCGTGACTAGTCAAAATAATGAAGTTCTCATAAAAAATGGACGAAAACATAGATATATGGATGCATTTACGCTTTATTAACAGATTTTTGGATTTGCCTCATCTCAGAACATTGGAAAAAAATTACAAAAAGTCCTGTGATAGGACTGTATGCCAAACAGTGCGCCATAAGTCAATGTGTGTGAATCAGAATCCATTATAAGTTCAAGTTGTATTCATTCATACATGCTATTTTTCATTTTTATACTTCTGATATCCTTCTCTACATGCAAACTTTTGCTTTAAGTCAGCTAGAGGATGGCCTGTTTTAATGTTTAACCCCACCTATCCAGAGTCTTGGAAATAACATGGAAAATGCTAATTTCTGTCTTTGTGGGTGCAAAAATATATAATTGTATGGTTCTGATTCTTCAGAATTACCCTTTCAGAATAGGAGGAGGTTAGTGGTGCAGGTGGCCACAGGCCGCTGCTGCTGAAGCACAGCCTCAGGACCAGGAGCATTTATAGCCTCATAAGGGGGGTGGCTACTTTCTGAAGAAAAAACCAGCATCACAGTTTTTGTAGGACAGACTGAACACTCTGAAGTGTTCTGCAGCTGTTCCAATTGCTGAATGCCAGCAATGCCTGTCAGTCAAGATTGCTAGATCCTGGAACAGCTAATAACCCTATTCTGATCTTGAATATTTTCAGACAGAAAGCCTATTTTTTTTAAAAGAAAACATAACTTCTTCAAAAATGCTGAGTGTAATCTTGCTTCTGAAAACAACCAAAAGATGGTTTCTCCTACAGAGCAGAAGGCTACTCTTGTCCCCTTTACAGTCTCTACATCCTAGTGAGGACAGTAATGCTAGCTCAGAAATGCCATTATTGAGTAATAAAAATGTCACTCAATTTTTCTTTAGCTAATATTCCACAGATTTACAAATGTTTTGCATGCGTATGAAAAATACAATGCCCTATTCTACCTGGCCAAGAAGCACAAACCCCAATTTTATTGATTGAAGGATGTCAGCAATAAGCATATTAACTCTTATTCACTGTGTTTTTCCTATGGCATTCTAACAATAAGGATGATGGAAAAATATCTTAGGGTATTCCTAGTGAAATAGCACAAAATAAATCCAATTCTTAATGGAAGCTTAGATCTCACCAGAGCCCTTTTTTTATCCTGAGGTTTTAGCCATGCAGGATGGAGCCAAATAAGCAGAAGAGCAGTGAAACAATATTGCAGAACAGCACATGTTTATTCATTAATGAGAAGTTCTCACATAAAACTGGACATTTCTTGCTAGGTGGAATCTTTTCATTCCTGGTTTTGGGAGGGAGAAAGACAGCAGAGAGGAGGGGGAGGAATCCTTTAATTGTTAGTGCCGGTTTTAAACTGACAAGCCTCAAAGGCAGAATACTGACTCTTTGATCTTAAAAGGGTTGTAAAAGGATGGTCTCACTTGTGTTTATTCAAATGTTTGCAGGTAAACGCTGATAATCTAAACTGAGTCAAAGCTGCAGAATTTAGCATAAGTGATTTGCATATCAAGAGCCCCAAAATAAATACCAATTCAGAGATATTAAATGTCAGAAACTAATCATGACTTGAAATTAACTTGGGGCTTGTCTATGTATGAAAGTCTGTGCTCAGGAAACTAAAACAACCATTGGCAACCAGAGGTCTAACAGATGAGCTAAATCCCCACTAAGAGGGCAGTGTGGCGGCTGCAGGTATCTGCACTCACACACCTGGTGGTTTGGGGCACACCAAGCCAGAGGGCAAAGAGCTCTGCATCCTCCCTACCAGACCTGCTCCACTGGAGACATCCTTTGGAGACCACCTGTAGCTGATTCTAGTTAACAGCTGGGAGAAACACTTCTACTGAGTGCTCCTGTAGACAATTTGCATTTTGCTGTTTCTGGGCAGAGTCGTTGATTCTTGAGCTACTGGATTCTTGACAAGATTTTTTTACTATCAGTAATTAGTTGTATTTCAAGTAAAAGTATCATAGTTTCTAAATTACTTGATTGTCTTCAAAATCTATTTTTATCACCTGGTTCCTGCTTGTTTTAAAGCTAATGACTTCTTGGCATAATTTTGTGCCTGTTACTTGACTGAAGGAATGTACATCCTGTATGAGCACAAAGTGACCCATTTGGAAGTACAGATTGTTCATACTTCCTCTCTGAAAGTCAACAAAAATTGTCTGTGTTTTTGAAGTCTTCTGCATGCACAAATACTGCAACCAGTCACTAATAATTAACATTTATCAATTCATATTAGCTGTACTACCCAATTTAATAACATCAGATTAAAGTTTCAGCCTCTTGATTCCATTGGGGGTAACATTTAGGGTATGAGCAAGTATAAAAGAGACTAGGAAATTATTTCAATTTGTGCAAAAATTTGCAAACTGCTGACTGATATCTCATTATGTGGGAAGAGCAGCTGATTGCTGAGTTACAAAGTTAGCACTTCAGTCCATCTCCTTCTGTACACTTCTGTGAATTCTCAATTTGCATCTTACATAGACAAGAGAAATCTGTAAGACTAAGGCCAGTTCTGGGCATTAGAAATGTATTAATGACACACTCCCACATTAGGAAAAATTAGGAGTAACAAACGGGCTTTTTCAGATGGTCATTGCTTATCCAATTCCCTCTTCAGGTGTTCGTCACCTACTAGATCTTTGTATTTTGATGTGCCTGAAATTTGAGCTGCTGAAATTACAGGTCTTCGGGGAATAAAAGTAGTATGTTACCAATCAATATAGCATCTTAGTAAATCAAAAAGTGCAGGTTTCAATTCTCTAGAACTGGGTCTCCATTAAAAATGAGTAAGTGTCTACTGGATCCAACTATGGGTCTTGGGCTGAGATTTGCATATGAAAATAGGCATTCCATAGTAAATTTGTCACCTTCTTAAAGACCTGAGGCTTATGAAGCATATCTGAAGTCCTTCCTTTAGATCTAATGTCCTTAATTGAAGTTTACCATTAGTAAAGTTATGTTAGGCCATAATTTAACCTGAAATTATTTAGAATAAGAAGGATTTTGAGCAACAAATGGGCTGTTTTCATGGTAGTAAAGGAATCCTTGAGAATTTGTGAAACTTCTGCTTATTAGCCCCGTTTCTCTGGAAGGAAAGTGTGCCAGCACCAGGGAGAAGCAGGAGTGCTGACATAAGCACTCAGCACCTCCCTAACACCAGCCATGCCCTCTAACGATGGCACTAAATTCTGGCATTCAGAAAATATTTCTGCTGGTGTTGCCATAGTTCCCTGAGCTCAGCACCTGCAATCCAGCTGCCTCCCACTGCGATGACTCACTGACATTTCAACACCCTGCTCCGTCCACCTTATTGACTCTACAACTTCCTGCCTCTCCGCTTTATTCTCAGCCCACTTTCCCCAGTCCTATTCTACCCACCCTTTATTAGTCAGATGTCCAAAGCTCATCTGATGCTGAAACATTCATTTGCTTTATGGGATGTCTTACTGTTGCTTTTCTACTGCTCTCCCAACACCTTTTTTCTTCCCCACAACTCCTGTCCACAGAACACACAGAGTGCTTTGCAGATCTGGATGTTACCCCAAGTTCTTATACTTGTAAAACAGAATAATAACCAACCAAGGAGTTGCTACACCTGGTCATTAACTACAGCCAGTTTAAGCCTGTTGCTGTTTGACCATGGGTCTAATCTTAGTGTTTCTTAAGTTATTTGAGCCTTTATTTTAAATAAAGATGTTTATATATTTTAAATTGAAGTATATATGGTATAGTTTTTCACCAAAAATGAGTACAGTTCTCAAGTTCAGCAAGATTATGTGCAGTTGGCCACTGTATACAAGAAAGTTGTTTTTTCTTAATTTGTGCTAATAATTTTAAAAAAAATAGACTTGTGCATGTCTGGTGATCCCATTTTTGTTTAAAGTTTATAAAAGCACAATTTGAGTAATTTCCTATTGCAAAACATAAATCAGGCTTTCAAAGATTAGGGTAAAGCTTCCTGGAATGTTTACACTAACACCACATGCTTTTTTACATCATAGCAAGTTAAAGCTATGGAGCTGAAAAGTAGAATTAGTTTGGTGCATGTCTGAAGTAAGGTCAGATTGTGGGCAGCAGTGTCTGTGTGGCACTAGAAAGGCTTTTAGATATTACATGGGCTTTATTTGTATCACCAAGAGTGGTTATAGTGCAGTAATTTGTTAAGTTTTTTCCTAATAAGGACTTGTAGGCTTAATACATGACTCTAGAAAAATATGATCTTTTGACAGATTTATTTTACATATCACAGCATTGTAAATTTTATTTCAGCTGCAGTCTGATCCTATATTGCACCAAATCCCACTGGGAGATGCCCCAAAATCTAAAATTCTGATACATTAAGAATTACAAACAACTCAAGAAGTTCTTCTTATGAGTCTTAATGACACTTATTGGGCTAAATACAAATGTGAGAAGAATATGAACAGCCAATTGCTGACTGTTCAGGCTTACCTCATATAATGGAATTTATAGTGTCTGGGCCTTAGAAGATTTAGTTCCAAGCACTAAGTCTTGGGGGATTTCAACAATAAAATCTTACATTTTTGATCTGCCAGTATATGATTATCTTAAATACATGAGCAATTTAGCTGTCTTACTGGTACTGCTCAAACCCCCAAAGTTGATAGGATAGTTGTAGGATCATGGCCTTAACATGGGGGAGAAATATTTCTGAGTGGGATTTCTTATTTCAGTTCAGGAGCATTGCAATTATAAGTCCTTGTGAAACTAAGGCTGTATCACCAGGTTATAGCATAACTTCACTGCACAGTCACTCTTAAACCCCAGATTAGAATGGTTCAATTGAATGTATTTTACAGATTCTTTCCTAAGAATAAATTTGTGATAAGCTATTTTCTCTCTTTTTTTTCCTACAACAGTTTTTAAAAAATTATTTCCAAATTGTAATGCCTAATATGATCTTTGAAAATCTATAAAGTTTTAACAGACTCTAAATATAAAGGGAGTGAATAAATTGCTAGGGAGTCTGTGGTTTGATCCCAGGAAATCCTGATTAATAGTCTTTTGCTTTCTTAGCATTGTGAAAAACAGTTGACTTATTTTATTGCTATTTAGACTGTAATTCAAGCTCCTAAATTTATATATATATATTTTTAACATTAAATGGAGACATAAGAATTTGTATTTTTTCATGTGAGACCATATGCTGAACACATTTCTTGCTCTATTTAGTTCAGTCCTGTAAAAATACAATACTCTGTATTTGCTAAACACATAAAGTCTATTTTTGGTATGAAAGGAGTCCAATCAAAAACTAGAGTAATAAGTGTGATAGTAATTGTATTCGTAATAGTCCTATTGATTTTCATTGATCAGGACTTGCACATTTAAAACTGAAACTAATTTGCATGTGGAGCCTCCCAAAATAGGAAGTAGAAAATGAATGTTGTAGGATACTTTGCCTGATAATAATATTTTTTCTCTTTACTTACTCTTCAGTTTATATAAACTGTGTTTGAAGAACATGGTAGTTGCATCTTATTCTTTGTTGGTTATAATATCAATTAATAATAATAAAAAAGTACTTATTGATGGTCTAAATCTTGATATTACCAGTGAAAGACAAGGCATAGAGCTAAACTGAGTCCTTTTGTTTTAATCACTAGTGAATCATCAGTGCTGATCACCTTGTAGAAACTTAAATGCTTCACAGACCAGATTTCCAGAAACCTGAGTGGCTGTTGATCCTGGTGTGGGTCTGAACAAAGGTGGTGAAACATGGCCATGAAACTGCTGCACAAAAAGGCTCTGTCTGTCCTGAGGCCGTTTTCATTATATGTACTCTAATCATGTGTACACAGAAAGGATGGATTTTTTCCTTATTAAAAAGGGAACTCTCTTGATCATAGTATTTGCAGTAATAATGGATGCAAAAGAAAAGAATTAATCTTCTACAATGCTACCACAGAAGGCCAATTATTTATAAAATAATTTCCATAGTGCACAAAATATAACAAATCTTGTTGAGCAAAAAAGTACACTATATATATATTTATAAACCTCTGGTAGATTGGTAGCAATAAACAGAATAAATTTGCATTGTCTTCTCAATATGTTCAGATTTGCTTTTCTTCTCAAGAAGAAATAAATGATTTTCCACATAATAGAAAATTGAGTTTACTATTTCTTAAATGCTCCTAACATAGAAAAAGGAAACATATTTTAATATTAGTGCTTATCACAGCATTTAAGGCAACACCATCCCCCCTCAAGCTTCCTACTCTTAAATAAAAAAGGAAAAATCCCATTGTTTTCCTAGGTTCACTTTGCTTCTAGTGATTGATGTAGAATTTTACTGCCATCCAATGGCAAGGACCTATTATAGCCTAAGTAAATGTCTAATGCTTTTTGATCAAATTGCAGTCTAGGGAATTTAACTTATGCTGTACACTTAGAACTTACATCAATACATCTCTGTTCCTTACACAGTGAGAAAGAAATATGACTACATTTTCAATTTATTCTGTGTTTCCTAATTCAATTTTACTCTGAGTTACTAATATTGTGGTACATAATTACCTAAATGAATAAATCAACCTAAGCTACTCACTAAAAAGAACATTAGCGTACCATATTAATTTTTGCCTGTACCTTGTCATGTTAGTTTAAACGATTCCTTTTGCTACAATTAAGAACATTTTCCTAGTTGTTAAAATATCCTTTTGCTAAAATAATTTCTTCCACTTCCCTTACTGTGTTTGGAGATTTCACAGTTGTTATTGTACCCTAAAGAATTGCTTTATGATGCTCAAATGTGTTACAGGGGTTTGTTCATTTTTTTCTCTTTTAACTCACATACAGAAACCTCTAGAATAGAAAGATAACTGCTTAAAACTATAATCTGAAATACATGGATTTTGGTTTATTTTTATCCTCTGTGCTTTCTAGATTTGCCTTCTACTGTAAGTCTAACACAAGAGTAATTCTTCAGGCTTCCAAGAAGAAATTTAAAGTTAACACACTTAATTTTTCAAGTGTTTATTTTACAGAGGAAGCTACAAAGATACATCTAAAGGAAATAAATTCAGATCTTGACCAGAATATATAGCTAAGCCTCCATCTTGTACTACTAATTAAAACTTACAATAATTAGTGGCTGTTAAAAGAAAAAAGAAGACCTACCAGGATGAAGGAAAATATAAGTTTAGAATAAAAGGGGGGAGGGGGCGGGAAATAGATGTTGTTATTTCTGTTTCAGTTTAGCTGGAAGACTCCTCATGTACTGTCACTTGGTCAGAATTGCTCTCCAAGCCAAAGGATGCCCTTCCAGTAACATAAAAGAGATGTAAAACACATCCCAACTGCATCTCCTCTCACAGAGGCCTGCCTGATGTGCCACAGGTATATTTCAATTCAAATTTTAAAGAAAACCAAACATTTTTAGCTTCTCTCAAAGATGCAGACAGTGGATTTCTGCTTTCAGAGTCAGAACACGTAGGAGCACTTTTGAAGATGTGATGTTGATCTCTTGCCATTATTTCAAGTCCTTTTAACAACTCCATTGCCATAATCTTTGACTATTACCATGACTGCGTAGGAAGAATAATCTTTGATTAAATTACATCATTAACCTGCAGCACTCCAAACCATGTAAGATTACAGGAGATGGAGCAAGAAAGAGAATAAAGAGAACATTCCCAAAAGACACAAACAAATGCCTTATGTGTCCATTCCTTAGATAATTCTACATTTCCTAAAACAACTGCAAAATTAAAACTTTCCTTCTCTAACTGAAATACATTCATATTAATAAGCACAAGGTATTTGGGGTTCATGTGCAAAGAAAAGAGTACCATGCTTAAAGATATCAAAATTAAAGTAGGTTTGTATATGTTGTTTGCTACTGTAGTTCTTTAATACCAAATGAATGGGTATAATAGAAAAATACAATATGAAAATTAGGATAATGGGAAGTAAGTTGTTTGTACCATTATGTTTATTCTGTAATTAATATCAGAACACCACAAATGCCCCTGGAAAAGTCAGCTTACTCTTCTCAGTATTGCTATATTAGCAGTTGATTGGAAAATGAGGGAAATACTTCTCTAAACTTTTAAATTTGAAAATAAAATTTCATGTCATAGATGTTCATAAAATTTATAACTGGTAGAAAGCAGGGATAGATTGTCATGATATCATGGCATAAAAATGTGTTTGGTTCCTTCCACCCCCCTAAACTTGGATTGTCAAAGAGCACCGTACTTAGAAGAGCAATGTGGGTGAGTACATGGTCCTCCCTGGGAATATCCATTTATTGTTAGCTAAGTTGCTAATTATTGCTAGTTATTGTTAGCTAAGTTGCTAATTAATTCTCTAAAGTATTTCTGTTGCTATAGTTCTCAAAGTTTTGTGTATGTGCTTATGCAAATTTATTGAAAGAAATCTGTTTTAAGTTAATTTGTGCAAAAAGCTATACTTTAACTTCAATTTTAATACTTCAAGTAAATATACTTTTCATGAAGTTGATACTTTCTCTAAGTCCTCAAAAGTCGCTTAAGCTGTTTCTGTATATGGGTAGGAGGAGAAATTTAATTTTGACCAATTCTTCTTTCATGTTTTGAATAATAGGTTGTTTTGATTTTTTGCTTCTCTGTGCTTTGAAGGAAAGGTCTGTGTGTCAGCTAACAAAGCTGCACTGGCTTTGTAGCCCTCATTTTATGAGACGCTCTCTGCATGGGTCTCCACGAGTTCAGCTGGCCACAGCACATGGGCAGCCTCAGGAAATGGAGCCTTTCCCCCAGTTCTGCATACAGATGTGTGCAGGGGGAGATCTCTGCTGGGGAGGGGCTCAGGTCACAGGAACAGCGCAAAAAGGCTTTTTGGGTGAATTTGGGGCAATATCATCATTCCACTGCTCCTGCCATTGCAAGCAGAGCAGGTAAAGCAGAGACCACAGAGAATACAGCACAGAGCATTTGTTAACAGGCTAGACTTGCCTCCACTCAGCTGTTTCCCCCACTGCAGGAAATATCATCAGTCTATCCATCCATGATTTCCTGTGGCCAAGAAGGGTGGAGAGCCTGCCACCAGCAAGAGGGAGCACCCAGCCAGCAGCCTTACCCTGGGAGAACTTTCTCCTCAACACTTCCCTCCTCTCACTTTCTCCATGTTAATGCACATTCAAACAATTCATCAAAATAACCAGAAGGCAAACTGCCACTGAATTGCCAGCCCTGAGTCCTAAATAAGCTGCTCACAGTCATTTGCCTTTTTCCTAGTTTAATTTTCTTTGTGCATTTTATAATGCTGTGTGTGCTCAGTGACAATCACTTCTGCAAAGCTGCATTTCATTTCCTCCGACCACTAAAAACTGTGATCTGCTTTACTTGCTTGAAACAAGTATCATGCACAGATTTTAATTATTTAGTCATGATTTAGCATGCATGATATATGGGTATCATTATCAATGGCTGCAATATCTCTTCTTTTGGCTATTTAACATGGGGAAGATGCTCTTTGTTATTAACATCTGTTCATCAGGGACACAGACCTTCTCAGCATTACTAGCACCTTCTGTTTTTGTCAGGAGAAAGGAAAGTGATCAAGAGCCTCATCAGAGCCTAATTTGGCACTGATGTGTTTTCCTTTCTCTTAACATAGCCTAGATCTAAATTGTTCCTTAAAATTAGCGTAGCTGTTAAAATACTGCTCAATAACTCGATCTGACTAGGTGCAGACTAAGATGGTACAGATACCAGTATATCATTATTTAAACGTTATGGTTGTGGAGGAGCTACAAGATGAAAAATAAGTTAATAAAAGATGTGGCAGAATTAGAAAATAAGATTAGTGAAGTGCTTTAGCCGTGAAACCATCTTCTAGCTATGAAAAAATGGCTAATCTTATTTTTCCCCCACTAAGCTCATTCCAGTTTTTCCGCAGCCCAGTGAAGGCCTCACAGCAGAAGTGTCCCCTTTATATTTACTTTGTTATTGTAGCAGGCACTTTATTAAGCCTTTTAAGGATGGACCTGGGGCTCTCAGTAGAGCAAGGCTCAGGTTTTTGGCTGCTGCTCTCCAGTGCTGCTCTGGCAGGGGCAGCCGCCCTTTGCAGAAGGCTTTCCCTGCTCAGCTGCTTCCCAGATGGGTCGAACCCAAAGGGATGGGTGTACAGTGAGGACAAACTGAGCTTGAACTTTTTTTGCACATCCTTCTTAAGGCAAAGGTAAACAAAAAATGGATTTGTAGAAACAAAAGCGTTTGATTCCGTGAGTGCTGCCAATACTAAGGGAATGTGCTCCAGAGCAGGATCTTATTTCTTCCTAAAAGAAAGCATCAAAATCTGATCATGTAGATAAAAGAGGAAACTTCTCATGAATATACTCTACGTGATTAAAACTCCAGCTCCCTATGGTTTAGACGTGGAAGACATTTTAATTATCTAACATCTTGCTATTTCTGGAGTTTTGACTGCAAGTGTGTCTGACATAGTGTTTCATGGAATATCCTTTCCTCATATAATGCTTTTTTTATACTCCAGATGTACAGTAAACAACAAAAGCCTGTTTTATCTCTTATCCTTCATCAGATGAAAGATAACTAAAAGAAAAAACCTTTTAAAGAATATATTTTAATCATAGATGTCCTGCTTATAATCTAAAATCTCATAACAATTTCAAGGATGCTTTATCAAGTAGACTCAAACCACATAGAACTGAAAAACTCAAATATTAACAACTACTAAAAATTAAAAAAAAAATCTGCAAAGAAAAGCCTTACATTGTTCTCATTTTTCCAGGCAAAAAAATATTTAGATTTTTTCACATAATTATTATTTTTAATCAATTTTAACAAATATCAGTACCATCTTGTCACAAAATAGCAGCACAGAGAGAAAAAATTACCATGATAATCACAAGCATGTTTAGGTTCTGAATACTTAAGTAAGAGCAACTTAATCACCAGGGTGATTTTCCAAATGTAATCCAACCTATCAGATAAAACTGCTGTTGATAGTTTGCAAATGAGTACATAAATGCAGCATATGAAAGGTAGATATCAAGCCTACAGTGGAATGTCTTTAAAGTTTATATTACATTGACCATGTAAGTGGTGTTTTTAAACCAGGTAGTGACTATATTCACTGCGTGAGAAATATGAAGGAACTCAGACAGACTCAGCCTGTGCCAAGGCTTTGAGTGGTTTCTAGAATTGCTTTATCACTTCTTAAACTTAAGTGTTGGACTAACGGTTTAATATAGCTAAAATATTATCAAGCATTTTCTCAGGGACTGGTCTATTTCCTAGAGTGGTCCCTGAGTTTAACTGAAGCAAATGACTGACATCCACCTGGGTATTTACCCACAGAAAATGTCTGTGCTGTGGGAGTGAGTGCAGTGGCAGTCAGAAGGAGCTGCTGAGGATGGAGCTCACAGGGCTGTGTGGCTGGGAACCCGAGCAGGGCTCACCTTGGCTGCCCAGAAGGATTTGCTGCATCTCGGGGCAGCTCTGGCTGCAGCACAGCCTTGTGTGAGCAGGGCTGGCACCTGACCCGGGAGCCCACAGCAGCTGGCACCCAGAGCTGTGCCAGCACGGGCTGTGCCCTGGGACTCCTCACTGCTGCCATGCCCATTGTCTTCAGCCAGATCGATAATTAATTCAGGATTTGTAAAAAAGTTTTTAAGAGAAATCTCTAAACTAGGGGTGGGGGGTTGTAAGGTAGGACTATACCCCAAGAAAAAATAACTAGTGAATTCATACGTACTTTGAAAAACCAGATGAACCACTCTGACGATAATCTAGCTTGTCTTTGTGCACATATGCACATCTATACATTCATCCACTGATTCAATGCTGTATCTTTAGTAAGCCTGCTTTTCTAAAAGCAGTTATGTCGGACTCCTTTAATATGATGGGCTTCGTCTGACATCCTGGTACTCGGCAGCAAATACCTTCAGAAGAAGTTATTAAGTTAAATATTATTAACATAAAAGTAAGAAATACTATTATTCTATCTCCATTGTCAACCAATAGATGTCTGTTAATAAGCAGAAGGGAGATCTGCAGAAAATTATTCCTTTTCCTTTTGGCTGCTGCCTTTTTTCTGTTCACATAAGGAGAAAGGGGCTTTTGGAGGCTGATGTGGTCAGCTTTCAGTCAGCCAAATTTGAGTTATTTGTGCCACAGGTACAGGGACAGCTCAGGACCAATTGCTCAGGTGCAGCAACACTGACACTGCTCTCAGGAGCAGGCAAGTACAGCTGCTCTCCTGTCACACAGGGCCTGAGCCAATAAACCATCCAGATCTATGATGGCTGGGTGAGTGCTCACCTTCTGCCTTGTCTGGCTGTGTTTCCATGGAAGGAGGCAGATGAGATATAAGTTATCTCAAAGCCAGTCAGATCCAGCTGGGGTCTTCTAAGTCCACTCAGGTTGTGCCCATTGAACAGGTGGAAATACTCTTTTGGTAGCAGTCAGATTTCCAAAGGGCTATTATGGACCTTAATATAATAAAGTTCATGCAACCAGGTGCTTAGAACACAATGCAGGTATTATAAAAGCAAGAGATAGCTTTGATACAGCAAAAATCCTGTTTTGGAACTACTTGGTTAGTCCAAGTGCTCCAAGCCTGATTTCTCACAGAAGTGCTGTGAGATACTCATGTACTCTGCCGGGTTTGAATTCTATAACACTTCTCTGCTTCCCTGAGCATTCGCATCAGATGTCACCAAGCCCCTCATGGTTAGTGAGGAGTGGACTGTGGAGAGCTGCTGGCACGCACACACAAAACATGCAACCCACTGGGGGCTGCTGCTCAATCAACACAAACTGTGCCAGCAGTGCCTCCAAGCTGAGTAAAACCAGAGGGTCTGGAGCAGCTTTTGCAAGCACTGTGTTCTATAAAAATAGTGATTTCCACTACTCGGTTGAGCCCAGGAATGTTTAAAACATTCATCTGAGCCAAACAGAACTTTCAAAAATGTCTTGCATGTTAAACTCTGATTCTGATCCGTAATTTCCCCTACACTTATGCAAGGTCTGCTAATCTGTGCAACATCCTAAGGGTTTTCTGAGAGACCATTTCTGCTTAACATCTCTGCACATCAGTCCACATACAACAATCATTCACACAAAGTTTTGACCAAATGCTCTGATCAGGTAACAAGTCTTTTGGCTATCAAAACTTACTGCTACTTCTTAAGAAGGCATTCTTACCTTGGCAAAAATAAATGCAGGGCATTGAAGTTACAATAGGGTTCTTTCCAAAATAGACTAATGACAGTCAGCTATGGCAGTGCCTGAAAAATTTTGAGGGAACCCATACCACACTTAGTGCTCAGAATGAAACTTAACTTACTTCTGAAGCTGGGTGGAGAAGGTTTTGGGGTGTCACTGTGCTTCTCATGAAGGGTTAACAGCAGCGCTGAGGGGCCAATTCCACCCTGGATGGGGCTACCAAGCTCTGCAGGCTGGGTTTGCCTGACTAGCTGCAGGACCAAAGGAAGGAGGTAATTCTAGGTATTGGCCAGACAACAGCTGGTTTGGAGGCTTTCCTTGTGCTCCTTTGGCTTGGGAACTGGAGGTGTTGGCTGGAAGTGGTAAGTGATTTACATGGATGTTATGATCACAAACTCATGCTGGGTAAAGGAAAATGGTGCTATTTGAAAGAGGGCTGGAAATAAGGAAGAGATGTTTGTGAAAAGGAGAGTTCCCAGTGTCAGGTTAGACTGCTGAAGTGGTTATCCCTGTGGCTCCCAACTTCTGTCACCTCAGGGATTCTGATGTAAGCTGGTTTAGTGAGAAGGGCTGTTTGGCAGAGTGGAGGGTATTCATTCAGTCATCATGAATAAGAACAGGCAAGTGTGGACCTTCAAAATCTTGCTGGCTGATTCCCTGAAAACCAGTTTTCCAAAAGCAAGTAGCCTTATGTTACTGAAAGACAAAACACTCAACCAGTCAAGAAAAAATGAATTGCTATGAAATATTTTATGTGGATACTGTAAATGTTCAGAGATGTGGAAATGTAGGCTTACAGTTTGGCAAGGGTAGGAATGGTAAATACATCAGTTCCTGCATTTTGACACAATTTTAGATAAATGCTGCCACAGTGATTCAAGACCAGTGGAGTTACCATGATGGAAGGCTGGTTTTCTGGTGCTGAATGATGGAGCTGGATTTTCTTCATTCTTTCTTCCAAAACCAAGTTGTGATGGATGACAGCATCAAGACATCAAAGTTTGTGAAGTGCAAGCAGTAGTAGGTCATGTGTCTAGATACTGAGTTCTGTGTGTTTTCTCTGTGCTCTGGAAGCAGCTTTAGAGCTCGAAGGGCAGTGCACTCTACTTAATCATTGCTAATCCAAGAATTCAAAACTGTTTTCAAAACAGAAAACTGTTATTTATGCCATGAAGTTGCTTCAAAGGTTCAAACTTCTAATGTGCCAGCACAGCAAGTTTCCCTTGAGGTTCTGTCAAGACTGAATTTAAATGGCTTTGAGTCCAGGTAATTCCAGGCAAATTAACTTCAACCATACTAAACCTGGAAAATTGCCTCGTTCAGGAAGTGGTGAGATTCATGCCTAGAAAACCCCACTTGTATTCTGCTCCAGGGGCTGGGTATAAATCTTTAGTGTTCTCATTAATCTTTTAAGCTGGGGAACATAAACATCTGGAAGCTTGCACTTTCAGAGTTCTGTAACAACATCTCCAACTGGTTATTTCACTTCTTTTGTCTATAATAATGCCCCATTTTATTCCCCATGTATTATTCATATATATCTTAAATTTAATCACCAACCCACTAAAGTTAAACTCACACTACACCTGAGATATAAACACCATTACACTGGAGTTGAGAACACATTATGGCTTATCCGTAATTACTCTCATGCTGAGGTAAGGTTCACACCTTTATTTTGTGATACCACCAAAGCTTTTCTGGTTAGCAGAGTCTTTTCATACCTGTACAAAAAATGCAAAATGTTCCTTTTCTCCTGAGTCCTTTCTCTGCAGGGAAATATTTTTTTCATGTTCAGCCTTCTTGTTGGCTGTTTTCTGCCATGTATGAAAGCAGAGCTTGCCAATTAGGGATGTGCTGCCTTTGATTGCTGGAAGCACTCAGGTGTGTCCTCCGTGTTCCATACTCAAAAGTGTTGCTGGAGGCTCCTCCTGTTCCACAGGGAATTCCTTTGCCCGAGCCAGCAGTTCATGCCCTGTGCTCATCCCACCTGACAGTCCCCGTCTTCATTGGCTCCCTGGACATTTTGGTGATTCCAGTGGTGAGAAAAGACACCACTACAGATGTGTCAGAGTATTTTTAGAGACAACTCTTTGATAATGTTGGGACAGAGTTTACAGCAATGCCCCAGAGAGCAGGGTGCTGTGCAGGGTGCTGGCACTGCCTGTGCTTGTGGGGCAGAGGGCTCCAGCTAGAGCACTGAACATCCCATGGCACTGTGGAATCCAGCTGGCCTGTTTATTGCTGGAATTTACCTGAAAGTTTTTGAACCTGCTGGCCTCTCACCTACTCAGAGTCAGTGGTTTCCACAGGTACTTGCTGTTGGTTACCTGTCTCTTCTCTAGTTTTCCAAGAAGTTAGGATTTTTTGTAATTTTTTTTTATTCCTGGTTCTCTAGGCTGTTAAAGTCACCATGAGTTCCCCAGCTGTCTTGAGTTTTGCCTCCCTGTAATGAATAAATATACATTTGTGTGGATGTGGTGCTTAGGGACAGGGTTTAGTGGTGGACTTGGCAATGCTGGCTCAGTGGTTGGACTCAATCTTAGAGGTCTTTTCCAACCTAAATGATCTCTAAGTCTATGTATTTAATATAAATATATACTTTCCACTAGATCATGTTGTTCAAATCCCTGTCCACCCTGGCCATGGACACTTCCAGGGGTGGGGCATCCACAGCTTCTCTGGGCACCCTGTGCCAGTGCCTCACCACTAAAGAATTTCTTCCTGATACGTAATCTAAATCTACTTTCTTTAATTTAAAATCATCCTCCCTTGTCCTATCACTATATGCTTGTGGAAAAATAGTTCTCTCTCTTTTTTGTAAGCCACATTTAAGTACTGGAAGGCTGCAGCACTCTAGAATAATAAGCAATAAATCCTGGGTGGACAATTATTGCAGGATTGCACTCTTATCTTTTTTTCAACTTGTGTTTTTGTCCCCTAAAAAACCCCTGGTTTTGAGAAGGAAAAAAAATTACACAAAATTTCAGGCATGAAGTAATCACATTCAAGTGGCCTAAAATCTTCTTAGGTGTAACAGTTTTCAGTAACTAATTAGTAAATTTTATATTTATTCAACTAAAAAGTCCTGGAAGTTTGGATGTTCTTTAACCTTTTTTTTCTTTTTTTTTTTTTTAATGGAAAGCGGAGCCATGTTAAATGCAAAAAAAAATCAAAATTGGTTTGTGTCTGTGTTAAACATGAGAATGATGATGCTTTGTTCTGTTTCTCTGTATTTTCATGTGCTTTATATGGAGGTAATATATATACTTGTTGCTTTACACAGAGATCTGAACTTTTCTCCAACCTTTTGTGATACCTGGGGTCAGCAGTGCATAAATAGAGTGAGAAAATTTATTTAAGTTTGTTGTCTGGCCATAATTAAATCCACTAATATTGTTCTAATGCTGCCTTTGTTACAGAAATCACTGTGGTGAGTGCTACATCTCACCTATGTTATCTTCAAGAAAAGCCTTTATGCTTATGTATTTAATTATCTAGCATTCTTTTAATGTATTTGTCAAGCAATCTGAAATAAATTATTGCAATACCATATCTGCAGTAGTATCTCCACATAAACAAATGTGCTTCTTAACTACAGCATTGAGAATTCCCTCTGGTAGGATTCCCAAACTGCTCTGCAGGTTGCTGGCTGCAGCAGACTACCAAAACAAATCTCTTACCATGATCAAGGTCAGAGCCAGGTCAGTCATTCACAGAATATTACATCTCTTCTTGGAAGCAGGAAGCTTTTGATATTTGATTTCCCCATGTGCCATTCTTTGATGGATTTTCCTTTTCTTTCCTGCAGAGGGAAGAAACTGTAATGTTAAAACCGTTATATGTATTTACATGTAATGACTGATATTTATTCAGTATTGATAGTGTCCTGGAAAACCATTAAGGAAATGCATCTTCTGGCTCCGCAGAAGTATGCAGTGTGCTGTTCTCCTGGAGCCGAAGGCAATCCTTTGTGGGAAAAGTACGTTCATGTGAGGACACTGCTCGAGGTGGTTTGCAATCACATCAGTTATTTCAGTAAATGTTTAATCCCCAAACAGACTTTGGCAATGATTCATGAAGGATCTAGGAGAGGAGCACTGCTAACACTATAGATGGCCAGGTTACCTGGCTAACTGTGCTAGGCTCATTTGCCAGGATAAGACCAAGGTTTCATTTTCTGTGGATCTATGGCTGTGGAAAACTAGCTGACTGATATTGTGGCTGAAAACTGAGCATTCTGTGTCTATGCTTCAAAATCCTTTAAACCCTACATTTCTGGTATCAAATATAGCAAAGAGTTTACTCAGTCTATGGAAGGAATCCTGTTTTTCATTTCATTGTCTTCTCTCTTTTACATTCAGAGTTGTTAAAATGTTTATTTTTGCCTCATTTTGTGATGTATGGAGTTTTGTTCTTTAGTTTCTTTATTTTTTTTCCTTTTTTTCTGTCTTGAGTTCTACCTACTTCACCCTTCCCTTCTCTGGTTCTTCTAGGGCTACCAGTGCCTTCTGATAAGAGGAATAACTAAAAATTACGATAGGTTGTTGCCTATCTTTCATCTTCCTTAAGAAAGTGGTCTCTTGTTAGCATGTTGCAAGTGTTATGGCAATGGAATGGAGGAAGAACTTTAGGTTCATGAGGTCAGAAATTATTAAAAACGGAGTTAACTGAAATAATATTCCTGTCTGTGACAAGACGGTCCAGCTGTGTGTTACAGAAAAGTCCATGATGATGTGCTTGATGGCAAAATTTTACTGACCTGGCAGCAATGATGAACATGATTCCCTGATAGACTGCACTGGCACTGCAGGTTGCATGCACTCTGAGTAGTAAAAGTGTTCCAATTACAAGGCAATTTTTGCTTATTATATTGAGGAGGAGGAAAGGTGGGAAGTGAGATGAGGACTGAACTTGTGTGAATCATGTCATACTGGACGTATTAATGAGACGCCAAATACCTCACTCTTGCTGGTCATCCTAACCTTTCTGCGTAGAAATCCTGGGTCATGCAAATAGAAATACCCAAGATTCTTCTCCTAGCTTGACAAAGTGTGTAATCAATGATAAATTGTACTTATCTTGGCATTTGTGTCTTGTTATTCATGAGAGATGAAGACTAAAATATGAAGTAAATCCCAATACAGAGCACCTGTGATGGATGGTTGGCTTTCTCTTATTGTTCCTTATAGTTCTTTAACTGCTTGTCATTAAAGACTAAGATGGTAGAAGAGGGAAGCTGCCTTGGAAGTTTTTATGGCTCATTACCTTTCTATTTATTCTCTCAGACTCCAGTGTCCTGGGCAAGATATTAAAAGTCTATGTTATTCTTGGAAAAAAAGGCTAAAAACAATCTTCACTAATTTCTTTGCAATCAGTTTCATAGTTTAACTGACCAGGAAGCTGATCCTGAAGTTCAGGATGCCAGTCACTTTCCATAGTTATTTTTGGACAGAGAGCCTAATATTAGAGACAGACACTTGTGCCTATCCTTCATGGGGATGGTGACTGTCATTCAAAAAACCATATGTGATTTCCATCACTTTTATTAAAACAGAAAATGAAAATGTAGAGACTTTCTTGTGTCGACAAAACCTGTAGGTGCTGGATTAGTGCAATAAATACAGTGGTCTTTCATCCAAACAGCCTCCCTCACTGAAAGAGAAACACATAGATGCACATAATGTACCTTTTTAGTTTCTTCTCTCCAATTATGCTAACAAGCTGCATGCTGAGAGAGGATTAGGGCTGATGGACAATCAAAGACAATGCTTCCTTCTTGGTAAAAAGGTGTGAAAAGATATAGGCACTGGGGCTGGAGTTATTAGGCATACCTGCAGGAGGCCATATGACTAAGTTAGGCCTTGAGAGACTGAGGTATAGAAATTGCTTAGTCACTATTCTAAGCTCTTCAATGACATCTTTAACACCTTTTGATTCAAAAGGCAAAGCCACAATGCAAACATTCCCCTGGCAGGTTCTGCTCAGTGTTTGTGGCTCAGCAGGGCAGCAGGACACCTGGCTGAGTGAAATTCCCAGTGGGAGAGCTGCACTCGCCCTGCCAGCAGGGCACGGGCACCTGCAGGTGCTCGGAAAGCAAAGCTGCAGATTAAAGAGGCAGGAAGGTCCCATGGAATAAACCCTCTGCCAATTGCATTCTGTATTTCATAGAAGGAGAGGAGCAAATTAAAAGGTAGAATCAAAGGAAATGTTAGGTAAGTCCCTCTCATACCTTTTATTAACTGTGCTATTGCTTCTTTGGAGCACTTCAAAAAGCCGAAGCAAGATGGTCAGGGAGAGACAAAATTTGTTACTCAATTGCATTACTAAGCAATTATGACTTACATTTATAAAATAAAATGCCTTTGCAATTTCAGCCTCTTTATCTTTACCCAGGCTTTCCTGAAGACATTTTACTTTAATTTCAATGAGAAATATTTAAAGATTGAATCAATTTTATCTCTTTGTAGCTGGCTGTTTATTATCCCTTTTAAATACATTCCTGACTTTTTGTGTGCAGTTCTTTTGGAACTCCATAATTATATCTTGCCTGCTTTCTGCCTTTGTTACTAACCTGTGAATCCCAGTGGTCTCCAACTGAACTAATCATAAAATACTATGTAAACATCTCCTTGCATCAAGGATATATATTAAGTTACATTCCACACAGACAATGCGAAATAAAAATATTGTAACTGAGAAATGGGTATCTAATACAAATGTTATTAATGTACCTCCCAAAGACTGCTCAGAGGCAAAGGTGACCGCAGGGGCGGAGGTGGATGGTTACAGGCTGCCTTCTCTAACATCTGTGTAAATACTGGACTGGTGGCCCCTCCAAGTTACAAGGGCTGCAGTTTCAAATATTAAACTACAAAAAGTCTGTCTGTGACTGTACTAAAGAAATTGCCTTTAGTATCTTTTCTTTTTTCTTTTTGGCTGCTGGTATTAAGGAAAATACCAGAAGACCACCAAAGAAGAAAGAGGCAGGAAAAGGACATAGGCATAATGAATGAATGCCAAGATTTAATTGACACAGTAGTGGCTTATACTCTCTGCTCTCTTTGTGGAGATGTTACCCTTTGGATGTTGATAACAATAATCTTCCAAAGACCCATATCCAATGGACTTGTAACCCCTCCAAGTATTATTAAAAGGGAAAAAAGTATCTTCTTTAAATCATATTCTTTTCCCCAAAAGCCAAAGATCCCGCACATTAAAACAGCTAAGCAGAGTGTTTAGAATAAGTTTTGATATCAAGGAGAGGTAAATAACTGTTAAAAATGGCCTTAAAATAATCATTGCTGTAGAGGCACCAATAGCCTAGAGGAAGGGGTAGGTAGGTTTAAAATGGAAAACTGGGATGCTAAAGACCTATGTTTCATTATATTTCTGCCAATTTTCCTGGCAGACTTCTCTGAAAGACTTTTTAAAATTCACATAAGTCTGATTTTTTTCACCCCCAGCTTCAGGCTCAGTTTGCAAACTGGTGTCATGATACCCATGTAAAAATGCAGAGATGAGTGCATATTATAATTTACAAATTGCTCCAGTTTGTTTTGAGAATGTAAGGAAGGAAAATATAGTTGAATATAGATGCAGTCTGCTATATATGTAGGAAGATATGATAATAGGCTGGAAATCACCACTTCTAGATCTCAGTATTTATGTTTTCTCTTCAGAAGAAGGAAATGTTGACACAGGAAGGTCTTATCACCAGTCCAAATGAAATAATATCAGTAATAACAAAATTAGAGAAGATTTTAAGTTTTACATTGCAAGCATTCACATGTGCTTAATGTCAATTATAATTTCTGATTATACTTAAACTAAGTGAAAACTGCTTTTTAAAGCAGAATTCTTAATAAATTTGGATAGAGTATAAGAAAAACATTAGATTGGATCAGAACTCTTTTGCTGAGCATAGGAAGTATTGTGGCATTATATTGGAAGTTCTCTTCAAAGAGGTGGCTCCATGGTGCATGTGGAATATTTTTAAGGAAATTGTGAAGTCTAGTACTGATCTAGAGAGATTTTCCATGGTCACTTAATCATCTCTAAGACCTGAACCCACCATGATTTCATCCATAAACACCATGAATATTTTCACTTCACCCTCCTTGTGTTTTTTATGTTTACTTGAAAAGCATATATTTCATGGCAATACTGTTAAGTTCCATTCTAAACTGAAGCTTTTATCTTCTGGATCTGTTGGAGCTGGGAGGGAAAGAACACAGGGACAGGGGAAGAAGTAGGGCGCAGAATTGCTCATACCTCAGTGTAAGGTAATTCACCTGGTTAGCTTTTTACAATCTGAGGTAAAAGGCAAAAAAAACAGTAATTTCACAACCATGCAGATAAAACCAATTTATGCACAGCCCGTGGTTCTTCTGTATAGAATTCCTGTAAGCTGTATTGATCGTGATCTTCCCTGAGACAGTGTCAATGGAATAATTTATATAAAAACCCCAAACAAACAAACAAAAGAAAAATCAACATCAAGACACTAAAAGAACCCCAAAATCTTAATTTTTGTGATGTTTGAATTTGTGTTTTGACAAATGATCAGTGAGTTTGACTATTTAATTTTAAGAACTTGACTCCAAAAGAAACCACTCTTCGATTTAAATTAAAAAAAATGTCCAGCCAGCCTTTCTTTCTGTCCTGTGGTCTCCAGAGGAGCCCTGAGTGGCACAGTGCAGTTCAATGGTGATGAACAAGAACCAGCTGTGTCAGATGTGCAGGATATCCTGGTAAGTGCATCTCTTGTGCAGTGATGCTGCCTCCAGATCCCCAGACAGATCATCCAACACTGCACCACACAAAACTGACCTGTTATTACCTCAGAAAAAGACATTTTAATCACACCTCAGTACAATATTTGAAACAGCTGGTTCCAGAAAGGTTACATATGCAACTGCAAGAGTGCCAGTGCTGTGTATGCACATGAATATTTTGATTGCCACACTGGCAGAATATTGTACTGAATCCCATACAATATCTTTAAGCCAATCTACGATGCAGCTATGGATACTTGATGTTGGAGATGAGTCTCATTGCTTAGCACTGGCATTACAATTCTCTTCCTTCCACTGTTTGCTAGCTCCGATCTCAGTGATGCCTCCTGACCATTTGTGGTGTTCTTCAGATCAAAGTTTTTAGGCAACTCAGCCCTAGCCATTGAAGGGAGGGAGAGAGTAGGTTTTGAAATTACTCCCCTTGTATGTTAGAGTAGGTTAATCTAGCCACTGGGCTATTGCATAAAGAACTGGCTGGCTTTTTGCAGGGTGCTTTTATTGGAAAGATAATTGTTCTGGCATATTCTGAGCTCAGCAGTCTGTGCCAGCTGGGTCTGAGACATGGGATGAGAGGCAGGAGCACTGGAGTGAATGGCACAGAATTGCTGTGCTGCCATTGGATGCCTCTTCCCAATGACTTTCAGACACGTAAGAGGATCTCTTCTTCCTTGCTCATGAAATAGCTGGAGAAACCTAGTACTGGATGAACCTCCTGCTTTCAGCTGAAATGAAAGCAAAATTTTTACAGCAGTATATTGCTTTATTGACAAGAAGATAAGCGTATTTTTTATTGTATCAGCTTTTACCATTTCCCAAATTTTTAATTGGAAGTTAATGATGTATGGCTTTTCTAGTAACTAAATGAATATTTGAACTGCTGCAAGTTGCTTTAATAATTGTTCAGCTAATCGTTTAAATTGTCTTTACTTGTGCAAAGTCATATAAATGGGAAAAATTAAAAATTAATCAGCTTGATTTACGTAACTAAAAGCTGCCATCTAATGGATATTTTTCAATGGAAGACAGCAGTAATTATGCCGAAAAAAATTCATTCCTGTAGTTTGAACGATTATAGCAATTTCCACCGGGGGATTTCGCAGTCAGGTTCCAGTTCTGGGAAACAGTGATTAATATAATGGTTATTAATGAGAATTCATTTTTGTACATCGAGGGGTGTTTGGGTGTCAGTGTTCCAAAAGCAGTGTGGTTAGCATATTAATTATAAAAGATAGCATTGGGCTGGTGACTAAGTAACTATATTGATTTTTTTCTCGTTTTCTGTGATGTGAAAGGTCAATTAGACTTATAGAAACAATGGAGCCTTCACAGCAGGAACCATCGTTTCGCTGTGCTGACATCTTTTTAGCCATGTACAAAGTTCATTAAATGTGCAAAGGTAGTAATGTTAAAAGGAAGCAAGTGATTGGGTCAGAGGTCAGCAGCCATGGCAAGCTGACAGCCGCTTGTGGATTACACCACAGGAGCTAAGTAATAGTGAGAATTGCCTTTCAGGTTGCCCACTGGGACTGAGGGGAATGAAGTCATAAGCAGCTAATACTATTGGGTTAATTAAAAGGAATATTGACAGCAGCTTTGTTTGTCTTGCCCTGAATGGGATGCTATTAACCAAGTATTTTATTGGGTTACATAACATTAGCGAGTTTTTGTCTTAAATAACAGATTGCCAAATTTTAACATCCACAGTGTTCCAGGAAGCAGGTATTGAACCAAATATGTCTGACACTTGTACAGTCTTCTATTTCACTGTCTCTTTTCACACTGTCACGTTGTCAGATGTGACCCATTCTGGTTATTTTCCTTTCCACTGGAGTCAGCTCTCCCAGGTGTTAATGCCCAGGCATTTTCTCAAGAAGCTTACAAACAGCTGAAGGTCTCCCCAAGATATCAGGGTTTACTAAATATATCTGTGGTGTTTGTTGTTCCATTAATTTGGTCAAGCATCTATAAAGCTTTTAACTCTTCAGCTTTGGTCACAATTAACAAAGTAAGATTCAAAGCATGCCAGGCAAAACAAAAAAATGAAGGACAAGTATCATAATTTAGGACTTGATTTGGTTTGTATTATTCTAGTGTTTGTGGAAAAGCTGAGTTAAACATTCATAATCATCCTGGTGAAATTAATAACTTTAAGAGCACATCTGAAAAGATTTCAAAATTGATTACCATCGATGCATAAAAATGACAAGTTTTCCTCCTAAATGTTCAGAAGAATAAGCATACATTTTAATAAGTTTTCAAAGTGTTTTTCTTCACTGTTATGCTGAAAACATTATTTATGTACTAGATGTGACTAATTTGCCTGTAGTCTTCATCTCAAAACATCAGAGTTTTTAGTTTTCCATGCTAAAAAGAAAGAACTTGATGTGAAGTCTCCATGTAGCAATATACATCTGATTGCTTCGAATTTTGTGTGATCATTCTTTGATTTCAAAATGAGCTCAGAGCTGGCAGTGTAGAGATGTACAGGTAGACTTCAAAGCTGACTTTCTTCTTCCATTTTCCGTTCTGACATTACTGTCCCTTTGGTTTGTTTTGCAGAAGCTTAAAGTAATACATACTTCATTATCTGACAGTGTTAGCAAAAAATGGAAGCAGAACTATAATTACTCTCTTTATTAACCAAGATATGAAAGAAAAATGAAGATGGATTCACTCCTGGCATGTACAAGAGAGGCATATTATCAACAGTATTTATATAAGAAAAATGTAAAAGCATGCGGGATTGTAATATAACCAGATTGTAATGAAATAGTAATTTCTACCTTTTGAAAACTGCTCTTATTGTGAATCAGAAGTGCTGGGAATGTTAGGAGACTCAAAAGGAATCGTACATCCAGATTATTAGAGTATCTTGTTTATGTTTTAAGGGTTGGATGACTTAAACTGTGGAAAGGACAAATTTGACATCTGACAGAAGCTTGCCTTAATAAAAAAAATGTTCCTGCCTTTCTGCATTGCATCAATAATGTAGGTGTACAGCTGCAGTCAGCTCTGTGTTGGTAGTGAGACAGCTGAGGGTGTGCACTCTGCACATTGAGCTCAGGTCATTAATGACAGTCACCTCATTATTTCTTTCCATGACTCTTCTCCAATGCCTTTCTGTGGCAATGCATGACTTAAACCCTCACTCTGGGCTGTAATAATTTTCTTGTAAAAATCTGTAATGTGAAAGCATCCAGGGATGCCCTATAATAACAATTCTGTGCAGTATGTTATGTTAGGCAGTAAAACCTCTCATCTTAAAGGAAGTGTCCAAGCTCTTAAGGGTTGTTAAGACTCCATAGCCCTGTGAGATGCAGAAATTTCACACACAGAGTCTGAGCAGAGTTTTACCCAACATCTCACAGCTGCACAGTTCTGCAGGTATCTCAGGGCAGGGCCCTCACGTCCCAGCTTGGTATCCCAACTGTAAATTCACCTGCTCTTTTCCAAGGACTGAGTGCTATGTTGGTTGAGGCAGGGTCTGCCAAGCCATAAAACTCCCTTCTATGAAAGCTGCATAATAATTGCTCAATGGAAGCCTCAACAGACATCGAGAAGGTGAGATGTGAAAGCAGCTTCTGTTCGCAAATATTGAGTCTCTGAGGTAAAGCAATATATGTACGTTCAGGGGATGAGCACTGTGCTCCAGAGAGAGAACTTGACACTTGTGCTCACATCTTTCACAGCTCTCTTCTGCAAGTGATAACTTTTGACACCATTGCCTGTGCGTGAAGGGTACTGATGGCCAGAGTAATGCACAGCTCGTGTCCTCGTGGTGTAAGGCTGGCACCTGAAGCCAGTGCAGCCCTTCTAATGAAAAACCTCTGTGGGTTTGCACTCCAAGCTTATGTGATCTAATTTGAAGGCAAGTAAGTGGGTCATATCTAGTACCTAAGCATGAGCCTTCATCATTAGTGTGCCTGTTATCCAGTGTTGTGTAGCATATCTGCAGGGGTGCAATCTTGCCTCTGGGTGTCCCTGATATTTGTGGTTACTGATTAGTTGCTGCCACTGGCTCCTCTTGATAAATTCCAATGTGAAGGTGAAGGCTTGCAGTAGCCTGATGTCATGATGCCCTGAAAGTGTGTAATGAGTAGCTTCTCCAGGAGTACTAATTTGTACGTTTTTTCATAGATACTTTTTAAGGATCTGTGTCTGACTTGTTGACCGAGATTTATGTACAAAAGCAGCATTACCCAAACTCCACCTGCAGCATGGGTTATACTTCAAAGCTGATGCTGCTTAAAAAGCATTCTTTTGTCTCCACAGTGGGTTCATACCTGAATATCAAGTTGGCTGAAAAAAGCAATGGGATGCGAAGGATTTTAAAATCCAGATTAATTAATCTCCCTTTGTAGTGACCAGAAATAAAGCATATCCTCAGAGTGGCAAGTTTTTATTCTGAAGTGATCAAAAAGTTTTGCCCTATTGCATGTTAATTCATTGAAATATGATGGGTGGAGGTGTAAGCTCAGTTGAGGGCAGACCATTGCATGCTGGCATCATGTGTGTCCCCACGGCTGGGCATAAACCAGCTCCAAAGCATGTGCTGGAGCTGCCTGGCAGATGTCCCCATCTGCCACTGTGTCACTATTGCTTCCAGACACACCCTGGCTCCCTTGCTGCCCTCCTGAGCCATGGCTGGCTCTGTGCTGGCTCCTCAGCCAAGGGATGAAACAGTTCATATTTGGTTAAGTCTGATGAATGCCTGATGTCTGACAGGGAGACCACTTTGACATCCCAGGGCAGCCTGCCTTTCAACCAGTCTGTAGATTTACAGCCTTCAGCAGATATGTTTCTGTGAGGGAATGTGGAACTCTTCTGCACTGCCCATTCTTCCCTGTCATATTCCTGAATTTCCTTCTGAACAGAATATTTTACTTATTTTTTTTTAGCTTCATTTTCTTCTCACCACAAATAATTTTTTGTTCCTGTAAGCTGAAGTCACTTTATTTTTGTGGATGTTGTCTGGTCTAGGTATCACAGATTTCCCCCCCCCCCCCCCCCCCCCATTTTATAGAGCATTTTTTGTGCAAGTTCTCCTTAAGTAGAAAGCTCTGTTACTAAGATTACAGTTTAGCTGAAGGTGCAAAAGTTAGACAAAAATTATTCTGTTTTTTCAGACATGATTGCTTCTTTGTGTACCTTTCTGTTACTCTTCAGGGCGGTGTCACAGTTATTTCACCTGCAGCTAACTGCCTTATTTCAGTGCTGTATGAGAAATGAAGAAATTATGGAAATTACCTCCCCACTTGATTGCAATGTCATGAGCTTGAGGAGAAACGAACTCGTTTGTTGGGTAGAAATATGCTATCCCAACAGAAGTGTGTGGCTGCCTGTTACCTTTCCATTAAAAGGTAATGGTGTAAGAAGAGAAGGGAAAATTTAGTAAATCTTTCTTTCTTTAAGGTCTGTTTCAGGGATGCTGTCTTAGTGCAGAAATGACATTTCTTCACATCTACAAGCTTTCCTATTGAAATTGTAAAAACCAATGGGATTAAAGCATGTGACTTGAGCTGTCCATAGCCTGGTGGTCCCAAGCTTCTTCACCTCCTTTATAAAGCTCTTTGATACCAATTCTTCATTTGCTATTCAGTTTTGTCTAGTGGCTTGTACAACTCTTGAGCCAGATCCTCAGATTTATATTGGTTTTGAAATTGTTCAATGGAATATGACCCGGTGTTATGTGTTAGATTTTTGAAAAGCAAACTTAGTCTGGTTATAATCTTTCTCTGGGGGGAAAAAAAGGTTGTGTTATTAATGTAGGTTATGAATCTATTCAATTTAGAAAATAATTGTGAACCTCTGCAATGGTGAAACACAGTCCTATCCTCTTAAAGCTGAAAAAAAAAGGACCTGCTGGGTATCTATTTTCAGGTTCACTCCATTAACCCGTACCACTCTTTGTGAAAATAGAGTGGTAAAAGCTACAAACTCCAAAAGTAAAAATAGTGTACACATTTGTAATCAAAAATCAGCAGAAGCATAGGTTTTCCCCTTGTTTTTATGAAAAATGATACCAGAAAATAGAGATTCTGAGATTCTGGCATTCTAAAATATGACATTTAAACCTTAAAAAAGCTAAAATTTACTTTTCTATTTTTCTTTAAATCTGAACATTTAACTACTTTGAATTACTTCCAGATACTTAGTCCTACATACAAATGCAAACTATCATACCATTCCCCTTGACTCAGTATCCTGGCTGTAATCAAGGCTGGTATTTAAAAGAAATGGCTGAGTTATGGAGTTAACTGTCCATAGGGACAGGTTTTCTCTAACCCTCATTATTTAGATTTGGCTTATGTTCCACAGCATGATGTTAAGCAACTAAGATACATCATCAATGGAGGGGACATCTCAGTTCTGAAAAGCAAATTAGGTATGTTTTTAAAAACTTTTTATAAATCAATCTACATTTCTTAAATGGTAAACCATGAAATTCTGGAACAAGTTTCTTTCAAATTTGTATAATACTGCAGCATAAAAATCCTGTAGGAAACAAACTTACTCTTTTTTAAGTCAGGTTTAATAGCTTCCCCATACTTCAGGGTGGAAAAAAGTTATATACAAATGTCCTCAGTCTTTTGGAAAGGCTGTGACCTGCATGATATTTGAAAGTCCACAGGAGTATATAGGAATGAACACAGCAGTTGTTCCCTCATAGTATGTTATTACAAAGAGAACTGGGGGTCAAATTGCATGAATGATAAATGGAAGGTGCTTGAAATGAGTTGGTTCTTTTTTGAACATTATACATTGACCTTGGCAGTTTTGACAATTACATCCATCATTTCTAAGAATCCATTCCAGAACACCCGTCTGTTCTCTAATGTGGCCAAGTAAACAGGATTTGTGAATACACGAATCAAAGATTGATCTCCTGCACCTATACACTGATGAACAGTTGGTTTCTTGGTGCAACTTTTTCATTCTATGAATTATGCGAAGATCATAATTCACCATGGCACACCTGTAGACAAGCATGTGGGAATGCTTTAATCTTCACTCACAAGGTCTTGGTAGAATCAATAGCTGGCTTCTGAGTTTCATAAGCAAAATGGAATAAAACCATTAAAAAGCACATAGTACACAGCAAAAATGATGTTTCACTGCCTTAGTGTTCCCCCTGGCAACAGAATTTGCTGAAGACAGAGGTGGAACAGCCCAGCTGCCCTCAAAAATCAGCCTTCTCAGGAACCGAAACGCAAAAATCAGCATTTCTGCTTGGCATTTACAGCTTATCCATCTCAGACTGACCGTGTAAGCAGGCCTTGTAATCCCCAAAGGGATCCATGCTTAGACCAGCCGTGTTTAACAGGGGCATATTCTTGAGTAAAAGCTTTCTCTTCATTAGAGCTTCTCTACTCAGTGGAAAGGTGCTGGTTCTGTAACCCTGAGGAGCAGTGCCTCTCACACCATCACCTGGGCACACTTGTGCCTTCCAGGGCCCTTCTGCACTTTCTTTAACAAGAAACAGAGAGAGCAGTGCAAGTCTTTGCTAGAGACATGAGGGGTGAGATGGCTGAAAACTTGCTCAAAGTATAAATGCATGCAAACTGAATCTGAAATCCAGGAAAGGGGACACCCAAAACTTGGCTGGGAGCCAAGTAAGGGCCACCCGATCAAAGTTATGTAAATAACAAGATCTGAGTTAATGGAATTAATGTCAGGGCATCAGTGATGAAGAGTACCCTATAGTAGAGATTTGGCTTGCTTTCTTTTAGTTTTTCTCAGATGAGAGTCTCATTTTTACTCTAACAAGAGCTCCAATAGATAAGTGGGTGGCTGGTGACAGGGTGCAGGCTTTGTGGAGATGGGCTTAGTGTAAGAGGTAGACACAAGAAAGTATAATATTCTATCTCCTTAGCTGTGATGAAAAGGTTTAATAACTTCTGTATTCTGACAGGTAATTGTGATACTGGTAATACTTGATTTTATTTTTTTTCTACAAAATTACTCAGAATTGGAACAGATTTGTAAAATCAAAGAGTATTTTCATTCTGCAAAGCCTCACTCATTCTTAATTTTACTTGTTATTTTTTCACACTTACATTTATGTCATTCATTCTAGTGTTTTAAAATGTCTGCTGAAAATGGTTTGAATGGAGAATCAAACCATAGAAAGTACGTGAAATACTATAATATCTGTAAAGTACCTTTTTGCCACTGACCTCATGTTCATCCAGGTTAACTGTAGATTTATAATACATTTGAAAACTGAAAACTTCCCCTTTTTGTGTAAGCAAAGCATTTTTTCAGCCAATTTTGCTCTTTAATAGAAACATACCATTCCTTTGCCTACAATTTAGACAGCTAATACAGAGATAAAACTCTATTAAAAATACTTTCTCCTGGTTTTTGACTCCCATCTGCCCTTGCATATTCTAATACCCTTTCATTTTCACAGTATTATGATGTGCCTTTAGAAAAACTTGTCCAAAATCCATCCACTGTAACTAGATCTATTATTAATTTTGTTATTAATTTCACATATTTTGTTCCAGGAATTGAAAATCTACTACATTTATAGCAAATGCCAGTCCTCCCCTCCTCCTCCTCTTGCACTGAATGAACTATAAAAAGACCAAAATGGTTTTGTGACAAAGAATTAAATAGATTGCAGCAGGTGGTATCACAGGTGCCTGCTTAATTCCTGTTGACACAGTCTGTAGCTCAGGGATGGAGAAGGAAGGAGATTCCCTAACTGCTGGTCAGAATTAGGGTAGGGAGAGAGGAGTCAGATTAATGGCTCTAGCTCAAGCCATGAGCCTATTACAGGGGATTATTATTTTTAGTGGAATTAAACGTACTGGGAGACACCACAGGTCCATCCAGTTGAAATCCTGTGACTGGAAGAGGTCTGTGCTGGTACTTTAAATGAAGTTCTGTGGCATTCACTGCACTCCCCTTGATAAAGGCAAACTAGTCAAATCAGTGCTGTCTCTCTCTTGCTGGGACAGAAAGTGGCACAAGTTCAGCAGTCTGCTCACAGTTGCTAAAGCAAGCACGAGATCAGGCTGAGAGCAGCTTAGTGTGGGCTCTGCCTTGGGTCAGGGGCCAGTCCCTCTGCAGCCCTGCAGCAGCAGTGCCGGGCTTGGGCCATAAGGCTCCCGGTTGGGAGCATCAGATGTCAGTGCATGAAGGACATGCATGGAGCCCTCCTACCAGATGGGGTGTTTTGCTAATCAGTTAAATCTGCTTTAGCTGATCTTCTCATGGCATGGATGGAAACCAGATTTTTGAGTTCATTTGAGCGGGATGGGAATATGTAGCAGCCAAGTACAAATACTTCCCCTCAGACTGCACTGCTGAAACAGGAAATACAGATAAATTAATTTCCCAAATCAAGCAAAGGATGCATTTAATTTAAGTGTACATTTTTGTGAGGATTGTTTCCCTTCATATCTCTAAGCTAGCAATAGCCAATTAAAATTTATTGTGGTCTGGTGTAAACAGCTCCCACCTTCGTATGTTAATCTCCAACAGTGATGGCTTCCAGAAAACTGATTAGTCTTTGCTGATAGGCTGCAATAATCATCCTTTCAGCCAAAATCAAACATGATGGGCAGGGTAGCTGTCTTTGTGAAACTGTTTAAATGTGCAGGTGGTTCTGGCTGATGACTGGGGAAGGCCTCTGTTCTCTGCAGTCACCTGCAGGTGCTGCCCTGCCCGTGCCCTGTCCATGCCCTGCCCTCTGCCCCTGCTGGACACACGAGCTGTGCACGGCTGACCTCGGCTGTGTGGGCTGGGATGAGCTGCAGCACAGCTCAGCCTCCCCAGCAGGCACAGCTGGGCTCCCGTTTGCTCCTGCAGCTCAGTGACTGCTCCAGGTAGGACCCAGGAAACGACCAAGGGAGGGAAATCCTTGCCTCTTCTTTGTGTCTGTGTGCCCTCCACAGAGAAAATGTCCCAAAACATGTATTTGAGGGTGTCTGGAGATTGAAATTTAAGTATAATTGATCCATCTGAATCTCAAGGTCTGAGTCTGTGTGTCTTGCCACGAAGACTAAACCATACCTGGATCCTAATTTATGTATCTGATGGAAATGTGTTTAAGACATATAAGTAGTCTGTTCTAAAGGGATTACCGTTATTGAGTGATGAAACTGTAATCCATGGAGAAAAGAAACAGTAATAAATAAATACACTATGCACTTTAATCCATTTTGATCAAATTATGCCACACATGGCTATACAAGGAGGTTATTCAGGTAAAAAGCTGAGACAAGATTTTTTTTTTTGTAATTCACTTGATTATAAATTATCTACTCATATTATTGTATTAATATTGTGTAATGAATAAATGGGCCTGTGTTTGTGTTACAACCACTCCCTTTAAAGTGTTTGGAATGTTTTCCCTGTGCTTAGTTATTAAGGTCAAATTTTACTCTGCTTGGTTTCCCTGCTTTGTACATTCAAATTGTGAGGAAATGAGAATACTGGCTAAATACTAATTTTATGGTTTTTCTGCATTATGGGGAAACCTATCTCCTTCAAGAGACTATTTAAGTAGTTATTAATATGTGTCTGTCTTTCTCACTGATTAAAAATCTTTATTTTACTCCCTAGTAATTGGGAGTTGGGTTTAGAGGGGAGAAAAGTTTTCAGTAGCACTATCTTGGCCTTCTTGCCTTCATCTAACACTGGTAATTAAATTAAAATCATGCATACAATGAAGTAATTTTATATACATGACTGAGGTACTAATAGGTAAATTCCTTAATGTGCCATTAAGGAATACTTTTATTTCTAGCTGAGTATCTTTGGTGTCAAGCTCAATGTGGATGAGCAGTTTGAGGACTTGGCATCACAGACTGAGTTTGCTGATGGCTGTGCCCATCTAGGAAGGGTCAGAGCTGCATAACTACAAAGAGCTCAGCCCTGCCCATGTCAGCTGCAGACACAATAGCCAGAGGTTGTGGAAACATTCACTGGATTTTATGAAAGCATTTGCCTGTGTGGGCTTCAGCCTCAAGCCAGCTGCTGGGCAGAGATCTGAATTAAGCTAAATCATGTGTAACTTAGCATAAGAAAGCTCCGGTGATTTTGTATAAAAGGTGAAGGCCTGACCTCTCAATTTATGCATTTCCAGTTTGCTCTGTAGTGTCTGTTGCGTTGGTGTTGCCCATATGATAATGGCTCAATGCAAGCTATGAGTGCTCCTTTTTGCTTAGGTACATTTGCATAGGGATGGATTGTGCTAAAACCTATTCACATCACAGCTTTCACCTTTCATGGTGTAAGAGACAGCAAGAGTAATGTGGACCATGGTGGTTTGGTTCTGTTTGTTTGAACAGAAATGTCCAGAAGCTTCATGTGTGGAGACAATTTACTGTCATATGTAGAGCTGTTGCAACATAAAGAAAATTCTTTGCCTAGTAGAGGGCGCACCTTACACAAAAAAAGTTGTTTTCATACTTTTATGATGATACCTAGTAACACAATGTGAAAGAAAGCATAATTTCTTACTTTTCTTTTTTTCCCCCCTGCTAACTCAGTGTTTTAGAGTAGCTGTATCATAACAATACAGAAGGGGCATTTCCCTGCATAAGGACTTTCTAAAATTTGCGGTGTGAGTTGGATTTTTGTGTATGTGCTAGTCTGGATTTGGTAAATGCTGGACAGAGTTTTCTTGTTACATGAAGCACTGCAATAGGGACAGACACATTTCTCGACTGAGTTGAATTTTAGGTGTAGCATCTGGTGAAAAATGAGTTTAAAGCATCAGTTCTAACACCATGCAGTGCCACTGGGCAGGGATTAGTATTTTGATGATGAGTTTAGTGAGTTCCCATGCCAATGTAGCCCTAATAATTTGATTTTTATCATCTTTCCCTTTTGAAAATAATAGCTCTTGATCACCTTCTACTTTACACACTTACTAGGAAACTCTGTATGTTTTATCTTCACTTAGCACCTATATATGATTTAATTACTTATTTACAACTACAAAACATGTCTGGAGTCTATGTATTCAAATATATAATATATTCTAAAAACATATTTGGAGAATATTTTGGAAGCAAAGCAATGATTGCAATGCCACAATAATATTTTTTTGACAAGTTGTAGATTTAAACTTTAAATGCCAATTTTCAGGTCTAGCTCTTGTTGGTAGATAACAGCATCTTGATACAAGAATCAATGGAAAGTTTCTCTAGATTAATACATTTTATTTTATTGTGATGTTTGAAACAATGGCTTGCTTTCAACCTGTGCATAGTGCAAAAATGTTTGTCAGGGGTCCACTCCTCAGCTGCTGAAAATTTGCATAGTTTATGTAAACTTGATGATGACATGAGATTAATAATTTAGTCACAAACCATCGTAACAGTACATGCATGACTCTCAAAAACAAATTCCAAGCAGGTTTCCTCTTTCACTAAAGCAGGCAGTTACCATGGTGATGGGAAGTGCGCAGGAGCTAGAAGAGACAGAACAATGCATGACTTCAAAGTGCTCCCCTTCCCACCAAAAATGCCTCTGCTCCCAATTCCCCAGCAATTCCTATACACCAAACAGTATGTGCCATAACACCAAGGAGTTCTAAAATAGCAGAAGAAACAGCCCTGCCTTCTCCTAAGCCAAGGCTTGCCATCCTCCTCGTGACTTCTAAACCTTCCAGTGCCTTGGAAAGTCTTCTGCCAAAAGGTACGATCTTTATTCAGAGATCAGAATTAATGTAACCCACTGCTTACTGCATTTCAATTTTAAATTATTCAGAACAATAGAATAATTACTCTAAAGACAACAAAGCACAAACCAAAAGGAAGCAACTAGTTTTTTGGTTTGGAACTTGATCCTTCTGACTCTGATTTAAACATTAGTTGAGGTATAGAGGTAATGATCAAACTATGAAGAAATAATACTTGATCTCAAAGGATTCTATCTTTACTATAAGATTTAAGACTAACCTTTTTCCTGACTCTTGCCTGCAATGATGTCAAAGAGGAAGCAACATGATGGGAGCCAGGGTAGAGATTGCCCTGAGAGAGAAGCTTTGAACAAAGAGAGGAGGCCTGGAGCCTTGCAACAAAGAAAGAAATGCTTGTGAATAAATGTGGAACCCTGTGGGCAGTGGTAGGCATGGAATTTCATTAAAATGTGGAAAATAAGCAGTGAGCTCTTGAAAAGGTGGTGTGAGTGTACAGTGGTTGTGCTCTCTTCCACTTTGATTCCTACCAGCAGTGGGAACAGATGGTGCATTGCACCTCCTCCCCAAAATGAACCCACCCACCAATGCCAGCACTGCAGAAGAGGCAGGGACCTTGGAACAGAGCTCCTTCCTGCTGGTTTTGTGTTGGTTTATTTCCACTGAAATGATTTGCATAACACTAATGGAAAAAGGGTAGAAAATGATCATGTTGTCTTTAGGAGAGGGAAGAAAGAGTCTTGAGGGAAAGTTGAGTTCATCAAGAAGGTAAACTTCAAAAGTGTCAGAAAGTCTTGCTGTAGTAGATATCACCAAATAAGTTACCTAGGGGAAAATAAAACTTTGAAAATCAAGCAGCTTCTCCTGAGGATGTATGTTTTAAGGCATGCATACCAGAAGACTACAGCAGTCAAAGCCATTCACCCAGTTGCTCCATATAAAATATCTCTCTGACTTTAACAGAAATTGTGCATTAAATAAGCATTTACTCCTATCAGTGTCACAAAGTTATCCTGGCCACAAACACATTGGCTAGGCTGGAAGTGAGCTGGATCAATGCCCATTAAAGTGAATGTGAACATAGTGAAACTTTGATTTGAATGTAAGTGAACATCTAGACAGAATTTTTTAGTTCAAAAGCTTTTATTGCCCAGAACCTTCCTTTATGAAGAATTCAAGATTATCAGGCTCCTTTGCCTGATAGTGCTTTTTGCCATAGTTAGGCTGATGTTTTCTGGTCAACTTGTTTTCCTTCTCTCTGTTCTGGAATGTGTTTGTGTGATACCAGGGGAGAGGAAACGCAACAGCAAATGGTTAATAGAGGAATATTATACACAGTGCCTAGCAAATAACCTGCAAGTTGTTGGGGATTTTTTCTTTTCTTCCCACCCCCCCCCCCTTTTGTTTTTTAAGACTTTGTACAGCTGCATTGTGGAAAGATCATCAGAGAAGCACTTGCCCTGTGTATGACAATGAAGTACAGATTAGCAACTGGCTGTTTATCAAGAGGAAAGCAAACTGATCGTCCTCTTTCTTGTTGCTTTCATATTGTTTCATTTTGTTTTGTGAGCTGGCTTAGCTGGGTAATGGATATCTGTGTTGCACTGCTCGATTTTGGGTTGTACAGTGGGCGTAGAGCACCCTCTACTTTCTTTTGATCAAATAACACTCCTGGCCTTGAAGAGAAGGGTGTGTAGGGGGAACGTCGAGGCTGTTTTCCTGTAGGTTTTTGTACTGAAATCAGAAGAAAGAATTTGTCTATAGGGTTCATTAACTGTTGGCCTCTGCTGGCAGTAACCCATGTTATATAGGCCACCATTGTGCCATCCTCAAAAGAACTCCCTGAAGGAGGCAAAGTCTAGAAGGAGAATATCTACTCTGAAGTTTCCCACCTTCCCTGAACTGTATCTGCAGAGCCACCCCAGGAGGGGAGACTGTGGCTTTGAAAAATAACACCTTTGTTATTCCAAGTGTTAGAGATGAAGCAGAGTTTTCAGATGGCCCCAAGGTTTTTGCACCCTTCACCAAACACAGATGGAAACTGGACTCTTTGAACTGCTTTGAAAATCTGTTACCATGCATTGCTGTGGGGCCTGTGAAGCAGCCACTGCTAACTTCTGTCTGCCTGCAATTTTTATGACCATGTGATGACAAGGGATTAAATAGCTTCATTTTAGAAGCAGACAGCTTTTAAATGTAAAAATGAAAAACAAAATAAAACAAAAAGCCCAATAATGCCTTGCTCAAGGCAAAACCTTAATAGATACTGAGGTAACATTTCAATGAATGAGGTAAATTCTGAAGTAAACATGTGAGCAGTTTAGAATTTAAAATTGTATCTTAGGCAATAGTTGCAAAACCTTTATAACATTATGATCTTAGTAGATTGGAATCCAGAAAATATAGATTATCCTGTGTTTCCCAATTTAGGAGCTGTTGGAATTATGGTATATGATACCACCAGTGTTACTTGGAGTGTTTACTATTTAGTGCCTGTAATTTAGATTGCATTATTATACAGGTGATGCAAAAGTTGTCAATTTATTCATATAATGAAAACTTCTTTGACTTATCTAAATTAACTGTGTAGTTGATGGCAAATAGGGTAGAGCTTTCTATATAAAAAGACGTTCTTTAATTTTTTATTGCATTTTATTCATTCATTGAGATTATCAGAAATGTGTGCTTATTACAGCTACTCTTGGTTTATTAAAAAGTGATAGCCTTTATTCCCACATAATTTTATATATTGGATTTAACTATCAATAGATTGTTTTTTCATATTTTTCTTTACTCAAGAAGCATTTAGTTTATCTATTATGAAATAAAGAAGGTTTTTATAGATGCAAGGCAACCATTCAGGTTTTGTTTCCCTAGTTCACTCATTAGGATTCTCAGTCGCCTGAGCCAGGAGATGTAAAATGCTACAGATTTGATCTACTTTTCAAAAGCATGACTGCTTTGGGCAGACTTAGTAGTGTGCTAAACACCGGAATTGTTTGGGCAAACACAGACCTCTGACAACGTATGCCACACTCTGCTCTATCCTCCTCCATCAAAGACACAAAACTCCTGTGCAGCAGCTTTTCTGGTGGAACAGCCTCAGAGTGGGAGCAAGTGGGACCTTTTCCCTTTCCAGCTGTCTCTGTCCCTGCTGCCAGGACAGAGGGTCACAGAGGGCAGTGGGCGCAGGAGCCCCTGGGCTGTGCTGCTGCCTCCTGCAGGCTGGAGCTTCCCTAAAGCCCCTTGACTCCAGATCCTTGTCATTTCCACTCTAGAGGGTATGGGAATTGGCTTTCCTTCAGCTGAGATAATTTTCAGAAGTTGATTTGATGACCTGATTTTTTCTCCAGAAGGTGAAAATTGGGGCAATCTGTTTTGGCAGACTGTTTTGTTGTAAGAGCTTCAAACACTGTAAGATGTCTTTGTTAGTGAAATGCTTGGAGGTGAAGCAGCTGATTTTGCTCTTATACCAGCAAAAGTAATGTGTTTTTATACTGTGTAAATGTCTTTTATAATGATAAATTTTTCTTGAAGTGCTCTGAGTACTGGAATATACCAGTAGTTTGAAAAATCTTTGTGTAAAAGTTGTGGAAGCTTGAATTAGATTTCCAGTGGAAACTCCACTTTTCCTCATGTAACTTCAGCAGCTCTGGCCCTGTCAAATGTTAATTTTAAGTTCAAAATGCCTTACTGCATAAAATATAATATGACATATGCAACTGCTGACTATAAATTAGTTAAAACTATAAATAAATATTTCAGTCTGTCATCTGTTATGAACTGTTGTGTTGGCTTTGGAGGAGGTAGAGGACTGGCCTAGAACACGAAGTGCCCAGAGAGAGGAAGGGAGCACAGCTCTGCAACTTCTCTGCACGTTCCTCATCCCAAAGATGACAAAGGGCTTTTACTTCCCTCCACTGAAGATTTCCTTTCCCCAGCAACTTGTTCTAAGAATTGCTAGTGTGAGAAGCCAATTTGGGCCTATTGCCTTTCTAGATGGCATTGTTTATTTTGAAATGAGGTGGTAGTGAGGGCAAGTGCTGGAAGGCATATGGGAATATAATGTAGCCTCCAAGACCTGAGGTTGGAGCAGCAGTTCTGTGGGTAATTTCCAGCTCAGTGCTGAAGTGGCAGAATTTATTATCTATTACCACAGTGAGGCTGTAAAGTTCACTGCAGCTTTCCTCTGTGTTTAGTGCACCTTAAGCATGTATATGTTTAGGACAAAAAAGTGTGCCCTTCATCGACTTGCATCGTGTGCAGTGGCAATAATGACAGGAAATTTTATTGCAATTCAAGGAGCCTCATTGTCGTAGTTGCAGCTTATGTGGAAAACTCAGCTTACAACAAATGTGTCATATGTAGAGAATTTTCTGTCTGGAAATATTCTTTTGGCCTTATTTTAAGTTATACTGTGCAAACAACAAGGCACATACGGGATCTCCTTTTCAGGTTAACGTGAGTGTAAAAAGTGTGTATATGTCTATAGAGTAAGAGTAACATCAGTAATTATTACAGAAGATAATGACAGAAAAATATTTTACCATGCAAGCGTCTTTTTTAATTTACTGGAAAGAGCAGGGACAATTTAAAACGCAAACTGTCCAGTCAGTGACATGAGGTGGGGAGGCACGGGCACGGAGCTGTGATAAGCTGATAACAAATCTTTAGTACTTGCTTGCCATTAATCTTACTGACATTTCTTTATGCATTAATTGAAATATTTCTTCTAATTGAGTGAAGTTTGAACTTCAGCACAAGTAATTTTAACTCTGAAGAGAGCTCAGGAGTATTTTTATGTGTGATCACAAATTTAAGCTAATACTGGAAACATAAGGACTTCTATTTTCTTTAATAGAGGTCCTTCTGTAATAGAAAGGGATACTTTCTATACAAAATTTGATCACTAATTTTAAAAGCTCTAAGGGACATGAAGCTTCAAAGGGTTTTCTAGATACTTATTTACTTTTTATCTCCTTATAGAGTAAGGGTTACTAAATCATATGCCACTAAAATCAATAAAGTGTCTAACCGTGTTTGGAACAATACCAAATATGCAGAAAATGGCATAAACCCTTTTTTGTTTTTTTCTGTGGGATAAGTAATTTTTGTACATTTTAAACCTTATGGGAAATAAAGTCTTTTAAAGGGCTTATTTTGCAAGCGGGAAGCATTCCAGGCGGAGCCTTTACTATATCTCTGCTGAGATATAGACAAGTACTACTCTGCAAACCTTTTGTAGCACTTCAAGATTGGTTCATAAGCTTTTCCCTCTGTGAACTTCATGCACCCTTGTGCCTTTGCAGTACAACTACATTGATCACACCCAAATACTGGATCAATTGGTCTTTTCATAGATTATCTTAAGGAGGAGAAGAGACCTGACATTTTGTGGCTTGGGTCTGTAACCACTGGGTTTACTAAGTACATCACATGCTTTGGGGAAGTGGCAGATCCACCATTCTTCTTGTTCAACCCTGCTTGGCACCTGTGTATTTCTCTCCTAGTATATCTGTGATACTTTAAAAGAAATTTTAGACTAATAAAAGGTCATATTAAGGCAACTCAGTTGGTATTAAGTACAAGAGCTGGATGGCTTGACTACAAAGGGACAGTTGGGGAAGGCTTAGTTTAATAAGATACTTGTAGCTTATTAATGCACATTATACAATCCCTTCTCCCTTGTGAATACCTCACTCAGAGTAAATTGATCTTGGTTACTGTAGCTTTATTCTCCTCCTTGGCCCCAGCACAGAAACGGGTTCTTGCAAAGTGTAATCTGTTTTAGAATCTCTGCACTGACCCTCAGCTGACTCCTGAACTTTGAGTGCCTTTCTGTGGCTGGGACCCATGCTGCCTGCCTGGAGCAGAACCTGCACTCTGCGTGCAGAACCCAGGGCCCTCCTCCTCCTCCATCCTGCGAGCAAAGACAGATTCTTCCTTTGTGCTCCTAGGAAAGTGATCCCACTTCTTGGCTGCATCACAAAGGCCAAGACTGGCACCGTGGGATGTTTGTGTCAGGCTGGAACTGTCAGCTCCTGGGTGAGAGAAGGCACAAGCAATCATCTCTAGAACAGCTGAGGCATTTAGGAGGATTCACTGGTTCCTGATTACACAAATAAGAGCTGCTGGTGTAAAGTGTTACTGGCCTGTAGGTAGATAAAATGCTTGTGTAGGTATGAAATATAACACACAGCTTGGATACATCCTCAATATATGCCCAAAGAGAGACAGAAAACAACCAGAAAACAGCAGATACTATTTTTGAGGCTCTTGGTTTTAAATGTAGGGAGGGAACAGAAATGAGCATCTTTTCAGCCAGCATTGACATATTAATCCTCTGAGCAATATTGGTATTTTTGTTACTATACTGTGAACAAGCATTGTCTAATCTAAAGATACAGAAGCCTCCAGTGAAACAGCGCCTCTTCACAATCAGAGACACTCTCACAAGTCTTGCAAGAGATTTTGTATCTAAGCCAGAGTGAAATGCTTAATTTTTGGATACAGTGTGCAATCAGAATCACTCTTCCCATATTGCACTATACCTTTCAATTCCAACACACTTTTAAATAAAATGAGAGTGAGTTAGGCAAGTCTTTCCCACAGTTTACATTCCAAAACTACGAATGATTTTTTTCTCCAAAGAAGCAATGAAATGTGCTCTATGTCATCATAATCCTGGAGAAACATTCATTTTTCAGAAATAGCTAATGAATGCTGACACTTGTTTCTTGGAGGTTACCTGATATGCAAGAGACAGTAAAATTGGTCATTGTGATCAAACTAGTGGGAAGCAATTATATTGACTCTTTTTCTTTAGCCTTTTTTCTAATGAATCTGCAACATTCACTGCTGTAAATAACAAGCAATGCAACATCTGAGGCGAAATTCCCTGATGTGGCTCTGCAAGACTTAGACATAGTCAAACAATACCTTTCAGCAAAACAACAAAGCAACTTCTTGTTTTGTTTTTTCACAACTCCATAGTCAAACAATAGCTTTCAAAAACAACTCCATGTTTTGTTTTTTCACCTTAATGCTGAAAATGTCACTGAGATTTGCATGTGAAATATTTTCTGTACTGGCAGGTGTCTTTGCTTTGGCCGATCACCAGTGAGTTAAGCCAGAATTTTTTAAATTCTTAAAAACTGAATAACTTTTATATCCTGATGCTTTGTGTAATCAGCCACAGAAATTTAAATTATGTGGGAATTTTTACTCTGCAGTGATGGCTGGACATGAGAGCCTTGGCAACCTTGAAATCATTCACTGGCTCCTTTATAATCTCTTGAGCAATGTATACAAAATGTGGAAGCAAGTGAAAATAGTATTTGTTGGGTAGTATTTAAGACAACATAATGTATTAAATTTCTAAAGAAATTTGCTATACTATTCTGAAAATTTCAAATATTAACTTTTTGGTATTGAGAAAGGTTTATGCTAAACTATTAAGAAACCTGATTTTAGTAAACAAAAAGAAAAAAAAAACTCAGATTAAATTTAGTCAGCACATTTGTCAACCGAGGCCATCGGGGAAAAGCAGTAAGACAGTTTTGGGGAGCAGCTGTAATCAAACTGATCACTTTAGTCTGAATGTGTTTGTGTGAAACTATTCAGAAATTTCTTAAATGGAAGAAGTTAAGATTCACATTCCTTAAAATGAAGGAAATCTGCTTCCTCTTTAGGGTTTCTGAATAAAAGCATTGGGTGTATAGAAGCTGAATCCATTGTGTAGCTTTTCATGATATTACAATATTAAATCCTATTTTTCCACATTTTTGCATAGTGCAGTTATAGTTCAATGTCTCATTTTTCACTTTTTAAATATTAAATACTTTTTTATTCCTTTGAGGTACTTTTCTCTTGAAGCATTGAGGGTGCTTCATTCTCAGCTGGTTGAAGCTTCTGAACTCCCTGTTGTTACAATATTTTTTTTTTTTTTTTTTTTCACATCAGCTTAGGATCAGGCTTCGGCATAATAGAAGGTTATTTTCTTTTTTTAAAAAATATGAACTTAATATGTAAATGTTCTGGCATCTCTTAATGCTAAAGGTCGTCTGGCTGATTTTATTCTTTGGATTGCAGCAACACTTTGAAGAGTGTTAATTGATTGTAATTGTTTTAGTTAATCAGTTTCAGAGGATCAGGAACCTGTTTTACATGCTGGAGTTGTTTGCTTACAGGCAGTTCAAAGAAGTGATGAAAACTACCTTAGGTCAATTGTTCCTTTATTTTAGGAGATTAAGGGGTTTATACATTCTGGGTGGCACTGGGTTTGGAATATGTTAGAGCTGAGCTATGTTAGAGCTATGTAGAGCTATGTTAGAGCTGCATGTACAAGTTAGAGAAAAAGATCTAAAACCTGTTAATCCCCCATCATTTTTAAAATTTAATTTTATTTTTTTTAATTGAAGGGAGATAAAATCGTCCTGGGCTTGATACTTCAGCAGCATTGAAGGCTGCTTTTCTGATAAAAGCATCAGTGTCTTGCCACTGCATTTCTGTGCTGGAACTCTTATTTATCTACATAGGGTTGTTTATTTATTAAGGACAGTACTTCAAAGTGTTTGTGGAAAGAATTTGTGAAGTATTGTGAAGTAGGAAACTGGAAGGGCAATTTATGGAGTTCTTGATAAGCAGACTTCATCTACTCAAAACTTTTTGGGACAAAGTCTGTCCTCTCCTGCTTCTTTTCTATTACAATTTCATTTTCCCTGTCTGGCAGTCAAATAAGGTACATTGTCTCAGAATGGGCATTGGATGTATCTTACTGTGTATGGAATAAAAGCAGAACTTCATTAGAGTTGGAACATGATGTAGGTTTTAGGAATCTTTGGCAAGTAAACATTTAAATCCAGCAAAATGACGTGTCCCATTAAAAAGATGAAGGAATGAATGGTATCTTGATTGGTTTGCTAAGAGAGCCCATAGTATAATTTCATAGCCTGCATGTCTTAAGCAAGCACTATGCATATTAGAGCATAAAGTGTGTTATTCTTTTCTTAAATGTGAAGTTGACTTTTGTTTGATAAAATTGAAATAAGCTGCAAGGCTCTCCTTTTTCTCTCCCGAATGTGTATTTTTCTGGATTTCAGGAACTTTCTGGTTTTTCCAATGACTCTTGCTATCTATGAAGTAACACTCAAAATTAGCAGATGTTCAGATGAATTAAATAGCAAACTTCTGAGGGGAAATGGAAAAGGCTCCTGACCCAGAAGTACTGAGGGAAATGCTATTAGCAGAAAATGGCAAGGAAGGTAAGTTATGTGAATCGCAGATTTCTGCTAGGAAGAGAAAAACAGAACTATCAATGAAATTAAATCACCTAAAATGAAGAAATCTGCAGTTTTGGGATAAATAATACAGAAATCAGGCAAGAGAAACCAGGAATTAAAGGTAATTGAGCATAAATTTGACCACATAATTGGAAACTCTGCAGATGGAAGTGGAGGAAAAGAAAGAAAGAAGTAGCATTCACTTTAAAATAATGAGTGAAAATTTAAAGTGTACAATATCAATGAAGGAGCAGCTGCAACATGTGTGATATTGTCCTGGGTTCTTGGACTTCCTCATCCTACCCTTGCTGTCCCTCTCAGAGCCCTGTGCTGTGACCTGTCTGCTCACATGAACCCATGGACAAATGTTTTCTCCTATGCTACTGGGACCACTGGGAATGAATGATGTTGCTGTTGGACCCACAAAACTGGGCAGAAATCAAGTACGGATACCTCCTCCGCCTATGTGCTTAAGCTTTCAGGCATGAATGATGGTTTGACATCTAATTGAAAATCAACTAAATTTAGGAGTCCTACTAATTGGTTTTCTAACCAGAGAAGCTCAACAGTGAACATCTTCTGCTCAAATAAAGAAAATGTGATGGGGGTGGAAAATACAGCCAGAGGAAAGAAAAAGTAGAAGCAGATTGGCTGGTGGCTGAAGATTTTGTGCCAGGCCCTAAATGCTGTCCTGTCCTTTGAGCATTTTGAAGGGGAGCTGGACTATTCCTGAGACACATCCTGATCCCTTTTCTTGTTGTGAAGTACCACTGCAATCCCTAGGTCTGTTAGGGGATATACAGATATCTGGAAAAATATTAGACTTGTTCTAGGCTGCTAACTTCCAGAAAGAAAGAGGAGTTAAACTACAGCACATTCCTTCTGGTTTTATCTGCCTCAAAAAAATCACAGATGCCTGACTCATTTTATATACCTTTCTGTTGTTAAGACAGGCAGGAAATTTGAGAACAATATAATTGTCAGTATGATAAATGAGAAGGCAAAATACTGTTGAACAGTAGAGGACACCGGGTGTTATTATAGCCTATTGTTGCTATGAATAGAACCACCCAGACACCAATTAACATCTCATTGCTATGATTACTTGCTACAGTATCTGTTCCACTAATCAAACTTGCACCTTTTTAGTCCATATTTTGATTTCAAAAAGTTATACCAAGAAGAGATTACATTTATCTCAAATGCAAATAAATGTGAAGCTTAAGAAGCTAATTAAGTTTATAACCACTGAGAATAACATTAAAAAGAAAATTAAATTGCTTGGTTTAGAGGAAAACCTTTTAGGAAACATTTGTTGAATAAACATAAAAGAAATTCTCCTAATGTACTCTTATGCAAATAGTGTTCTGTTTATATTTTCCATATGCCAATCATATATAACTCTTATGATTTTTCCTTCACTAATCATTCCTCTTCATAGGAATATTTACTATCAAGCACACAATATGTTTTAAGTACGACAGTTATATTACAGCAGCCTGCTACAGCTTCCCAAACTTTTTGAGAACTTGTTTTACCAAATGCTAATGCCATTACAAATATTTAGTAAATAATTGCTTTTGGCAAAGACATGAGACTGAAGGATAAAGCCCATAAGATAATCCTTCCCTCTTTTTTTTTTTTTTTTTTTTGGTCATAAAAGGTACCAGATTGAAAGCTCTGAAGAAACGAAATTTATGCTGATGTGTCGGGCAGCAGCATTGCAGAATTTCTTTGGCTGGGCTCCATCTACCAAAGCACAGTCGTGTTTGGTCTAAAAGACTGCTAAGACACATTCACTGTGTGTCTGAAGTCAGCGAGCAAACAAGGTCAGCTGAGCAGACCCTCAGGTGTTTTGCAGGATCGTGCTGCTCAGCACCTCAGCCAAGGGCTGCCCGTGCTGCCTCTGCCAGGAGCAGTCCTGGCTGGCAGAGGTTGTGCAGCATGCCCAGCCCACAGCTCCTCTCTCATCACAAATGGATTAGCTGTGCTAGTAAAAGATAAGATTGCTGGCTGTGAACCATTCCTCTGCTTGGTTTAAGGAAAAATAGCTTTTGCAGGAGAAATGGGAATTCATAGTCCACAAGGCAAAAGCAGGGGTGATGTGACTGGTGCTGGAAGAGTCCTGTGAGGAGCATTGGCTTCTCTTGTGCTCCTCCTGAGCTTCTGTCCCACTCCCTGCTCTGGGTACAGACTCTGAGTGCATCCTGCACCACCCTTCCTTGCAGCCAGCTCTGGCTCTGCTAGGTTGTGGAGGAGCAAAGCAAAGTCTCCTTGACCTCATGCAAGTAAATCCAGGGAGAAGGCTGAGACAGACTTTTGTTCTTGACTCCCATGTGCTATGTTTAAGATTTGACAGTATCAAAGTCAAGGGGACTCAAAGGGAATGATGTCAACAAATCCTGGCTGAACTTGGATGCTCTGGCTGGGCTGGGCAGTGGTTCCACACTCTGCTGGCAGCAGCTTCATTCCTGTGACCTGGACACAACAAATATGTGGAAGAAGTTGTTTTGATGGAATGGGTGGATATGATGTCATTTCTGAGGCCTTAAAATGTTTGTTTTAGTTAATCTTTAATACATGCCTTTATCTTGCTAGTGCTCAGAGAACATCACTTTCCCTGCAAGGGTTTCAATTATGACTGGAATGTTTTGAAATGTGCCCCTGATGATCCATCACAATTTTTTTTAAAGGCTTTGGACATGGAAGAGCAGTATTGAACTTGGAGCTTGAATTTAGATATAATTTTTTTATAAAGCAGCTGACAGGTTTGCTGGATTAGTGTTTATAATACTTATTGACATCCCATGATACCTTTCCATAGCTGAGCAGAGTTTAGATTGACTCTGGAGTATTAGTACTTGATGAAGGTAATCTGTTTTCTTGGCTGAAGCTCACAAACAAAGCAGTTAAATCCCCATTACAAATGGCTAAACAGGGACCCATTAAACTTCTTATAGGCCTGTCTCATTTCTATAGCCCTGAAACATTTATAAAGGGCACTGTTAAAAATTTACACAACCTTGAGACAGCGTCTTAAGTAAACGTACTCTGCGTACACTGCCTGAAATACTCAGTCTTCCTTTAAGGAGTAAAATAAAAGTAGAGAAAAAACTTTTTTCATACACTTTGACATAAAGTAACTGTTTTGTCTTTCCTTGATTTATTTTCAAAGTTTCATAGAAAAATAGATGTTACAGGTAGAAAATAAATTCATGCTTAAGCTACCATAGGAAGGAGCCCAGGTTGGTTATTAATAATCAAACTGTCTTTGTTAATGTCTGTTTCAATTATTAGTTCTCCAATCACCCTTTTTATATGGGAAGTCACTCTGGAAATTGTTGGCATCGAATTTGAGATGAATATGGTAATAGTGGATGTTTCATGTTAATGAGAATTCTCATATTAAGAAATATAAGACACATTATTTTAATGATTCTACTGGCATCAAACCATGGAAGCCACAAAGTTATTTTTTAATGAATCAATCCTCACAGGCCTAAAGTAATTGTGTGAAAACTGTTGGTCTTTTTTTTTTTATTTTTTTTTTTATTCCAGTAAAAGACAGCCCTAAACTGAAATTATACTTTTCACTGGCTTAGCTGATGTTCTGCAATAGTACCAGGCATTTTGTAAACCTCAGAAGAAAGATTTAGGTGAGTGCTGAGGTGGGGAGGTTGAGTCATGCCTCCCATTGCATGTCAATAAAGATGTGATAATTAAAAGGAGAAAAAGCCGAGCCTTCATTAGGCCACAGATTGCTTGAGTGACATGGACAAAGAGGCAGACTGAGCTCACCGGGGATGAAGGTGTCTTGTGAGAGAGCCTGGACCTCAGTGCATGGGGACAGTGGCATTTGGGAGAGAGCCTGGACCTCAGTGCATGGGGACAGTGGCATTTGGGAGAGAGCCTGAACCTCAGTGCATGGGGACAGTGGCATTTGTTTGTGTAATAAAGATATGATACTGGAAGGGGGAGGAGATGGCCAAGAGTAGAAAAGCCCCATTGTCTGATTTGGTTCATTATATTTTTCTAGTCATCCTCTTTAAGAGTTTAATATGCTTAAGAATTTTAAAAATAAATAAATGGGCAGTTTTGTCTTTCTAAATATGGGAGTTGATGTGGGAGTGTGGGGAATAAAGAAACCACACTGTGTATATATTTTCTAGTTCCTGTGAATTTTGATAATTTCCAGATGGTCACTTTTAAGTGTGTTCATCAAATGTGAAGAATGGTTTTACAGTCTGCAGTATATATTCTAGGATACCCCTAAAATGTCTAGAAAATTTGAATTGTTTGGTCTTGTTTTTCTCCCTAACCAACCACTGATGCCTAAAGGTGTAATAATAAAGAAGTTCATATGATAGTGTGCTTTTCATTTTCATGGATCATGGAAATATATGCTAAGCCATCTACACCATCTGCTCCACTAAGGTCAAACTCCCAGCTGTACAAGCTTTAGGAGTAAGTGCTGAAGAGCTGATATTTTATATGGGCTGAAGTTGGTGTTTTAAGTAGTTTCAAGCAAGCCTTTCACAAAATTCAGCAGTGCAACTGGCACTTGCAAGCCAGATCTCTTGAGTTTTTAGGTGAAAAAATAACAGGCTTCTTTACTGGGTCTCTTAAGCAAGGTGCAAAACTTTGTCTCTCGGCTGGGATCAGAGAAGCAGGAAAGGACCTGTTGCTTCCGTGGTAGATGAGAATGGAAATATTCTTTAAAGAGCCAGTTCAATGCCCATCATAATTTAGTTGAGCAGTCTTCCAGTTTAACAGTTTCAACCTGCCTGTTCCAAAATAGCCCCACTATAAAATACCAGCCTGTGCTGGTTTCCCTTCTCTTTCCTTTTTGTGCTGTTCTTTGCCAGTTATTTGTTATCTGAGCACAAAAGACTAAGAAATCCTACAAGCCCTCGGGTGCTTATTCATGGTCCAGGTACTTGTTTTAGGCCTGTGTCCTTTTCAAGTGGGGAAGGGAGTCATTATACAGAGGACAAGAAGTGGAGGAAATTCGCAGCAGCATTCTTACCCATGGTCAAATATCCTAGTATATCCTGGTAGGATAGTCCTGGTAGCTAAGCAGCGTGTTATCTTGATTGTTTTGAACCTATTTAGGTAAAAATAACAGAAGAAAAGGATTTCAGAACTTCACACCAGAATTTGGTCTTCACTTCTACTGTCTTGGTTCCTGTCTTCCTAGAAAATCTCATTTCCTTGTTACACTTGCTGTTGCATCCTTAACGATCTAAAATTTTTTTTTTTATTTGCTGAGTAAAGTAGTTTTAGATATAAAAATATTTCCATGCCTGTGCATTATAGCCATACAATCAATCTATCATAATTTAAAAATAAGAAAATACATCTGTGGAATATTACTGAGTTGAGCCTAAAACCACAAGGGATAATCTACTACTTTGACACAGCCTTTGTTATGTCTCATTTTATTCTTCTCAAACATTAGTTCTCAATGCCAGAATTTGAAAGAAATCCAGAAATTCCCACCCATTTTTGTCCATCTCCTTAATCAGACACTCCTAGATATCATCAAATATTTCAGAGGTTACATCCAGCAGCCTATGCTTAAAGGCACTGATGAAAATAGGACTGAAAATACAAACATAATATTTCTAAATATTGCTGAGGGAGATAAGGAGAAAAGAGTCCTCACACACACCATTTCTGCTGCTCTGTGTTTGGCAGTTACTCCAGTATAACATACCAGAATGTCTCAATCATCAAATTATTATTTGTTATTACCAAATAAAGAATTTAAAACCCATGACTCGATTAACTTTTTAAAATGCCATCTTATGCACCTCTGATGAAAGCACTCCACTTGATACTTGCAGATTGACACAAACCCTTCTGGGAGCTGAGGTTGCCATTGAAGTGTTATTTTGCTACTGCTAGTAGTAGTTTGGAGTAAGCCACTTAAGGAGTCCTCTGTGCGTTCTTCTGCAAATCAATTATATGCTTGCTAAGTGGGAGAGTAATAAGATGCAAAAGATAATTTGTGTGAAGGAAGGAAGGCAAAGAGAAGTGTAGCGGTGGTTCAAGCTCAGAGAATGACATACCCCCTGAAGAATTTCTGGGGGCCTAGAAAGTGAGGCCCCTCTGAAGGTAGAGTTAAGTTTGGCCTTGGAAGGGGAGTCGAACTGCCCCCGCCTCCCCCTGAGTTAACAATAGTATCTTGTGTCTCACTCTTTCCTCCCTTCCTCCTTCCTGACTGCATCCTGACCTTTGACCCTTCTCTGTGTCCTCCCCTGTACCGTTATGAGGTAAGTTGTAACCCTCAGAATAAAAGTCTGAATGTTGGGCGATTCCGGGTCTTTTGCCCCTGAGCCCAAGCAGAGCAGACCCTCGTGTCTTGTGTCTGATTTGGGGCTCCGGGCAAAGGAACACTCTCTCTCTCAGCAGCTCTCCAGCTTTTGGGACAGCGGCCACCATCCCAGGGAAGCCCGGCTCCCGGCGAGGGGAAAAGAAGTCCCTAGCTGAAGCTGACTTAATGAAGAAGAAGCTCTCAGAACAAGCCGCCGAGCCGCCGGCCGTCCCTGTGGTCAGCTATCCGGCCCACGCCACCGGCCACAGAGAAGGGAAGTAGTAACTGAAACAACTCCAGTTACTTCACTTGATGAATCCCTGGGAGAAATCTTGTGTCTGCCCACAAACAGCAACCCAAGAGCATGGGTACAGGTCTTGCTCCATTCCTGGTTGCTGAAGTCTCTGCAGTAGCGCTCCAGAGCAGCCTTGCTCTAAGTCATTCAAGAAGAGAAGGTCTGCTATAAGGACCCTCAATTACTGGGAGTTCATTTTATTTTTTCCTCTGAAAAATGTGTGTCTTTCTCTACTTTGGAACCAACACTGGGTACTGAAGTTGGGTGGGTGAATTTAGGCAATAATGGTTGAGGATACTCTGTGGAGTCTGCAGTGCTCTTTCTGGATAGATTTTTAGTGACTGTATGATCTCAGTTTATCGAAGCGTTTAGATTAGGAAACTACTGTTGTACCCTTTGGCACTTTTCTTGCCAATACAAGTTTTTAATTTGTGGTATTTTGGCCAAATTTAGCAACAAACTAAACTACATTTCATATGAGTTTTAACTACACATGTGATATCATGAGGAGTCTGTCACTTTATTCTCTGACTCAGATCAATCCTTATGTGGACAGAATAAATTGCTTTGGTATGAAGGACCTCATATTGAGCAATATCCTCCCTGTTAGAATTAAGGATGATCATGACAAATCCTTTTAGTTTCTATTTCATGTGGAAGGCAGTTCTATTTCAGAATTTTTGATCTTTTAAAATATTTCCTGCCATGGGTAACATTTCAAACATCAAGCATTCATGGGAATATGGTATAGTTGTGCCAATACTTTTTGGAAAATCTTTGTACCTCTAGGATGGAATTTAATGAGACTTGACAGTACTCTCCTAAAAGGTCACTACACAGGTGGTTGTGTCATCCTGCTCAGGAGGAGAACTCAGCATCTTAAATTCTTCTCTTCCTATTCAGGTTGGGGATTAGATTAACAGTTTTTAATGTCTCTCCTGTTGTACCCTCTGAGCTGTCATTAATGGCTGTAACCACATAGGATAGTGAACTCTTTGGCCTGATCCATCTTAGGAATAGCGCTGGGCTGTCACAGCCATGGACATAACCACAGGAGGGGAGGGGTTCCTTCTTCAACTTCTTAGCGTAGAAATACATAATCACAGAATGATTATATGCAGGTGCTTTTATTTGAAGAGCTCTGGGAATCGGGGTACCATACCCAAATCGATTCCGACATGGATCTGCAATGGATACATTTTTATACTGTTCCTTACATAACTGTCACTAGTTAATTGTTAATTCAATATTGTTCTATTTGAACTTGAACATAACTTTCTGTTACCATGCCGTTTCTATTACATATATTATTTCCACCCAGGCATAAGCTGTAACCCCCTTTATCCAATTACCCCCTTATCATTTCTCATGATTGTTATAATTGAATTATTGTTCTTACTTGTCTTTACTAAACAATCATCTTGTTATGGGTAATTATTGCAAAGCCCACAAAGGTGCAGTTCTCATGACTACGCTTCTACCTAACAAAGACAACACCTCAGGTTTACCTATTGTTCCCACAACCTATTACAACCCGAAATAATTTTTAACCCTTATACTATCAAACTCATTTGGAAAAGGGTCTGGTCCTTACCTCCTTACGAGACAAGAAGATTATTTCCTACCTGTTCTTGTTGCTTTGATGTGGTTATTTTTCAATAGGATATAAGGTATTCAAAAAGGAATTTATACAAAATAGTTCTGCCTGGGCTGCTTCTCTCTGTGTCTGGAGTTAAGGAGTGAACACCTTGTTTAACTTGTTACTGGAAATTGCTTCAAGGTGGTGTTTTAGGAGCACTTCTGTAAAGTGTTGTGTGTGTTACCCTACATTTCCTAGGCACACCTGCAGCCCACCAGAATATATCCCCAGCCTCCCAGGCTGTGAATTTGCACCTCTGTACCTCAGTAGATACTGTAATCATGAGTTTTGTCTGGGCTGTGGATTAATCTCCCTGTGAATTCGGAGAAGCCACACAGAGTCTGGGCTGGGCACTGGGCTGGGAGGTCACTGCCCTCCCTGGCTGGTGCTGAGGGCCAGCTGAGAAGGGATAATGCAGCCACTGCCCAGTCTGGAGTGTCTGGCTGGGTTGTCTTGAGCACATTACCCAAGTTTTTTTGTTATTTGGAGTAACCTCCCCTTGCCATTACCCCTAGAAATGCGCAAGTGGTTCATTTTTGTGGTTGTAATTAACATTGTCTGCCATTCTGTAGAGTTCTCTAGATGTTTAAGAACCAGGAATAGTCTTTCCTTTACATTTCATGACTGCAGGTGCTGTGAAGTAGTGGCTCTTTCAGATTATAAGATATCTATTTTGTATGAGAAATGTGTATCTTTGGCAGACTGCTAGATATTACTGTTTAAATCCATTACAAGGAAGCACAATTTTCTGTAACTTAATTTCCTAAGCCTAATGAACCCAGTAAATTTCCTCTGATGTCTTCCCAAGTTAATATATTAAATCTAATTTATTTGGCAAAAAAATTGGACAAATTTCCTCTTAATTCAATTAACCTGGAAGAAGAAAAAAAGTATTGTTATGGAAATCTGGGACTAATAATTCACAGATGCAAAAGTCCTGGATTTGGTTCCTTTCATTTACTAGCTTACAATTGCTATTTTTGTTTCCTGTAATTTAACTCAAAAAACTCCATTTTACCATGTATGTATTTGAAAAGCTTGATAAATGATAACAAATGAATTTCTTGACAGTTAATGTTGCAGAAGATTTTTCTGTCCTACGTGATTATTTGCATACTTACTGAGTATTATATTTGCCAATTGATTTCCTTAATATGTTACTGGTATTTTGTGGGCACTGCTAATCAGTGGATGATGCATTTTCATCAGCAATAATGTATCCCTCTCAATTTTGCTAGAACTCAAAGTGGTACAAAAAGTGTTCTCATTGTTCATGTCTTAATACTGTGAAAACCAAAGCGCTAAGTCCCCACCAAAGCCAAAGCAAAGCTGTGTCTGGGAGTGGGTTCAGCAGCACCACACAAACATAAGCTGGTCTGATTTTATGTGGACAGGATATGGATAAGAGGGATATAGTTACATATACTCCGGGAGGATAATTTGTATTCTTCATGCCAACAGCTATAGTCCTGCTTTCCTGCCACTTCCTTAATATATGTGGAGAGGTCTAATGTAAACAATGGAGCCAAACCTCTGACAAATAAATTACAAGGGCCACTAATGAGTGCAAATCCATGTATGACCTTTAGAGCATTCGTGCAGCTGTCTCTAGGCTCTGATGTGGCTTGTGCTGGAAGAAACCTACAGATACCTAGGATTTCAAAATGCCTGTGTATGTCAGCATAATAGAGTTGGTTTCTTTCTGTTTGCACGCCTCGATCAATTTCAGAATTGCTCAGGACAGGATTTGGCTTTAAATCTGTAGGGCAAAGATCTTTAACATTCCTGCATTTAAAGTGACTATTAGTGATATCCAAGATTGTTTTACAAATGGTCCAGTTTTCCTGCTATAAATTTTTATCCAGACATTTACATCTTTTCCAGCACAACAGCAGTGTTATGAAAAATAGTCAATAAGCTGTAATACTAAGGTCAACATTTTTAGTATTAAAATCAGTTTACAGTATGTTTGCTTGAAGTGCACATAAATTCAAAGAGGCAAGAAGTATAAACAGAATAGCTGGTTTCTTGGATGCACTCCAATATAATTATAGCTATTCACCCTTGTGACTATTTGTGTGTGTAGCTTAAAGCTATTTGCCTGCCCTAAGGTACGGTAGCAGTATTTTTATACATCTTTGTATCTGATTGAAATGCAAAACTCAGTAAACCTGGAAAGGATGCTAACAAGCTTAAAGAAATGTATGAGTAAAATTAACCAGCAGACTGAATGTGCCTTTTGACATTTGTTAGCAGCACCACCCCATTTCTAGCACAGGTACTTCTCATTCTCTCCAGTTTTGAAACTGAGATATCCCTTAAGGATTTGTCACCAAAATAGTGTATTTCTAATAGGCAATTATGAAAAAAAATCATCATCAATCACATTTATTGCAAACATCTCATAAAACAGTAAAACATTTATGTGGCTATGGAAGGCAAGTATGTTGCCATGTAATATATTAAGATTTGCATATAAAGAACAGCAGGCAGCAAACAAGTCTCTTTCCCTTTCTTATGCCATTTATACAAATGCCTTTGATGCAATGTATCTATTTAATTTCCATCAAAATGTTATTGCTGCAACACCTGAGTGATGCTGGCTGTTGTTAGGTCTCAGAAGCGCGCCCTGGGAAGGGAGCGGGTGGTGCTGCTTCCTCCAGGTAGGGTCCATCAGCCGTGTCACACCTTGTCACAACCTATCTGTCACCCAGGAGGCAGGGTTTGCCTCAAGCTGATGTGCACCTGTCACGGAGATATATATATATATATATAGATAGATATAGATACTTTTTCTTATTATTTTCTAAAAAATTCCCTTCCCCCAATGTCAGTTTTTCACCAGGATCATTCATGTCAGTATTTAGCTTCCAGACAAATTGCAGGGATATTGTGACTCCATATTGTTTCAGTGTGAATAGGAATAAAATGCAGTTGCTTGGAAAGCTCTTTTTGTGGGGGACATGGCAACTGACTGTGGATACCAGCAACTGCTTATCTTCTCCATAATCATCTGTACCTTGTGCTTGGCAAACACTCAGAAATAATTTCCTTGAAACTTTTTTTAATAGCTCAGAGTGCATCTACCGTGAGGCTGTAAGATATAAAATGACTAATAAAATGTAGGGTTATTTCCATGTCAGAGTTGGTAATAACTGTCTTTATCTGGGTTTTTCCACAAGCCTCAAGGTAAAATGAAGCAGGTAGCATTGCAGAGAAGAGGGAAATGAATGACAACACATTGTATAAATCTGTGGGATTTTTTGACACTTGACTTTTTATTATCATTTTAAAAAATTCTGCCTTCTATTTACTTGTCAGAAGTGTATTTAATTCTTATATGCTGCACGGAATCCACCGTGTTAAGATATTGATATAACAAATTGCCAAATGTTTTAGAGATTGATTCTTGCTGACCAAAATGGGCTTTCAGATTGGAAGTCTTTTTTTCCAGAAAACACCTGCTGAGATAGAAGTCTGACAGCTGCACAAAAGAAATATAGTTTGTTTAGTCTGCTCCTATCTAGCAATCGGCAGATGCTATCAAAAATTGTGTTTAAAATGAAAATTACCTAAGGATTTAGCAAAGGACCTTGGCTAAAAGGGACTGAGTGACCACTGTCGAGTATTACCAGACTGATTGGTTGTTATTTCTGTCAGTCTTTCTTCAAAATTATGACAGGCCACACAGCAGGGAGCAAATGATCATTAATACTTCATCCCCTGGGACACAATAAACTGCCGTTCACTTGCATACAAATAAAATACATAAAGCTTGTCAGACAAGGTGACAGAAAAAGGTGCCTTTTCAAAATTATTTTTTACTATAGTGGGATGTGATCAGTTAAGACACATTTCTGTATTGTGTGGTGGGTGTATGATCTTGACGGCAGCACCTTTGAATTTATTCCAGTTTAAAAATATATTTTAGTGTTTTTTCCTGATGCTTATTTTATTTCATTAGAAGAACATAAAATTTTGAGCACTCCTCAGCTGTGCAATGGAAACCTAAGAATAGATTTTGCAGGAAAACACTCCCCTGGAGCCAGTGCTGTTTCTGCCATCCCACCCCACACACAACAGAACAATCCAGGCTCTCCACATGTGCTGCTGTGGGCTTGGCACAGGTGAACACCGAGTCCCAGATCAAGAGAGGGCCACTGCACAGAGACTCCCGAGCTAAAATACAAGCTGTTCTAAACTTGAATAAGCCATTTTCACTACATTTTGTGGAAGCAAATAACCTAAAAACAAAAATAAAAATAAACTATTATGTTGTATTATACTTTTGGTAAAGTCAGAAAGAGGCTGGAATGTGAGGTATTTGCTCAGTCACTGCTTCCAGTAATGCCTTTCTTTTCTGAGAAGTGCACTGAAAAAGATAATTACTGATTTATGAGGAGATTTTACATATTCTGCCTATAGGGGTGTTTTATTTTGAGTTTTTTGTTTGGTTGGGTTTTTTTTGTTTTTTACACAATTATCAGTGAATTATTAGGTGGTTACTGCCCTGAAAGTTTTGTGCAGGCAAGGCACATAGGGTTGTCTAGCTAGTCAGTGTGGAGCTTCATAATCTCACTGTATTGGCAATGAATTCCTTTGGCTTTTACTGTAAAAACAAATTTTCTGACATGGTCTTTGTACTTCAACACCTTTTATTTCTTTAATGCTTCCCATGGAAATATATGGGATGTGCTGCATAATGCTTTGTGCAAACTTTTGTTTGAAATATTTCAATTACTTTTTTAGGAAGCAGAAGAGGAGTTGTTGCTCTGTGAAGCCACAGCAATTTCTGTCATACTAACAGATCTCATTTACAGAACTTTGATGTCATACTTCATTGCTTATTTCATTTTCAGGGTAGGTGAAGAAATTTGTCCTTTTCCTTTGCCAAAATTGATGTTGAATTACTATTTTCACAGTTTGGTTGTGCATGTTTTTTTCCTCCTCCTGATCTTGATGGCAGACAAGCTGACTAATGAATGCTGTCTCATAACTGAGATAAAGAAGTCCTGGAACTTTCCCATGAAGGCTTGGTAGATCTGCCTGTGTTCTCTCCTTGGGTTTCTGGCCCCTCTATGCCCCAGCGTGACTGTTGCTATTGTAATGTCACCTGCTTTAAAGATCTGTCAATGACAATGCCATTTAGTACCTGAGACCAATGAATTGTAAAATTTTGGTGAGGAATTTGCCAATATTGTGGAAGAAGAAAGAGTTACATGTTAGTGAAACCAGAGCACCACTATCCATGTGTACAATGGGGCAGAGAGGAAAAGTAAAAATGCTAACAGGAAATACTTCTTAGCTCACTCCTGTCACATCTCTCATTTCAGTTCTTCCTTTGCACCCTGATTCTAGACAACCACTACACGATTTGAGCAACAAAATTAAATAGCACCTTGGAAAAATTATGAGGAGGTGAATGAAGCAGTGTGATTTTCCCCTTTTATTCACAAGTATTAAAGCAGTTGTGGGTTATTGGTTTTTGGTCATTGAAGAAATGGAAAAACACCTGCTGATTTCAGGCCTAAACAGAAGAGTAAATAGTATCTTTAATAAATGAATTTCCTTTTGGCAGAAGTTTAATATGAAGGTGGACTTTTTAATAGAATTTCAAAATAGACCTTTTATATTATAGTCTGTATTAAGGAAACACTCCACAGAGCAAACCTGGAGACTGAGAGCAGACTGTTTAAGGTAATGAATGCCTTGAATTCAGTGAGAAATGTCTTTAGTATCATAGTTCACATTGCTTGGGGATTGTGAAGTTCAGTGATAAAATCAGGTTGGAATTTTTTTTGGCATAGTAACTTCACTTCACCTTCCTTAAGTCCTATTCCTTCTGCTCTGTGCATGCAGAAGCATGAAAACTGGGACTGATTAGGTGGCATTGGCATTGCAAAATCCCCAGAAAAATACTACTGTTAATGAGAATTGTATATATAACCCCCTGCTTACTGCGATGAAAATTCACTCCTATGATTCTGTCAAACATTGCAAAAACCAAATAAACCTGATAGTCCAATAATAAATAACTGCTCAAGATGCTTTTTTTTTTCTCTTTAAAATGCAATAGCTAAATCCCCAGCTAGATTGAATTCACCTCTCTCCATTGAGTTCAGTGCTGTTAAACTGATTTACAGTGGTTGGGGAATTTGACAGCTGTGAGTCAAGCTGCTAAGTATGTGAAAATTTTGTCAAATCTGTTTGGGACAGGGATAGAAATGAATATGGGGTTTCAAACGTTAAAAAGCAGCACCGGTTAAAAAACCCCCAACAACTCAAATCCCTGCTTGAAAATTCTAAACTACTGCTGCATATGTTCCAGTAATTTGCTCAGCCATGCAGTAGGTTGTACTCAGTGAATGCAGAAAACTTCTCGTGAGAATGTTTGAAATGTCACTGAGGTTCAGTCTGGATCAGGGTGCAGGTGGCTCTACAAAGGCTTTGCTGAGGGGATGTGTTTATACAGTTGCTGCTGACGGATGGTATTGATTGGCCAGGCGACTCATAAAACAAGCGACCTCACTTTCATCTTTGTGCTTTCTGTTCCTTCAGCAGATAGAAAAGTGGTTTTAATTATTCACATCATCCATTTTAATATTTTTTTTTTACTCTTATCCACCCACTCTCATACAACCAAGTAATATTCTCATCTTCTCATTGTAGAAAACTTGCAAAGAGGACAAGAGAAGGCAGGTAGATAAGAAATTTTTGAGAATTAAATGTTGGTGCTTCCTCACTGGTGAGATTAGCAGAAGTCAAAATATGCTGAAATCTCTTCCCTTTGAGATTGCCTGAGTCACCTTCAGATGACAGAGCATTGACAGCAGCTGAAATTTGGGTATTGCTGAAGTGTCACAATGTTCATTCACATATGTCAAGGCAGGTTCTGTACAGCACTCTCCTCCTGCATCAGTCCCTGCATCCCTGGTACACCTCCTGCATAGCCACAGGTGCTCTCAACACTGCAGTGTTACAGGCTGCACTGCTTTCCAGCAGAGTATTTTTCTCCCATGACAAATTTTTCAGCTTTCATATAGCTTGGGAGTTGTGATAAGGGCTTGAGGTAATTTAATGCTTCTGGGTTTTGCAATTTGTTCATCCTTAGAACAGAGAGATGTGATCCATCCCGTAATGGGAATTTTGATGATCTTAATTACAATTGGCCATTTTTAATGTATTAATGGCTAATGAGGAGAAAGTGATATAACAAAGGTATGTGCAAATCAGAAGACAATGCTAAGTTGACAAAACTAGAAAGAATATTCTTGGTTTTGGGAACAAAATGTTCTTTGGTGGATTTACGGCTGCCAGCTTTAGTTAACTTGGGAGCTAGTAAGTTAATGCATGTTGTCATCAGGATCTGTGTGTTCATCATCCTCACAGACAGATTTACCAAGGAGTACTGCATGGGCTACCTGCTTGAGTCAGGCTTTTTGATGAAAGAGACCTTGAAATGTGAAGGTTTTGTACTTGGTGCATGCATACTTCCCTGGAATGGCTCTTTCAGAAACTTTGCTTTTGGAGCTGTGAGTTACTATACAGCTGTATTTTCTGATTTTTTTTTAACAAACATATGTAAAAATTATGAAAGCTACAAAATCTTTGCTATTTTCTGGCTTCATGAAAAAAAGAAAAATGTATGAAGTAAAGAAATGAGTTATGTGGGTGCGAAGAGTTTTGAGTTGGACTGATTGAAAATTCCAAGGAAAAGCAGCAGGTAGAGAAAGATCATTGCTCCTCTCTCTGGAAGGGCCTTGCACCGAGCTCTAAAGCAATAGGAATTTCAGCTACAGTAAATAAAAATGCACAGGTGTGTTGTCATTCAGAAACAGCTTAATAAATATGGCACAGCAGTAAAATGAGATGGGAGAGTTCCTTAGTCAACTCATGGAAGTGACTGTTCAGACAAAGCTGTAGGGAGCGTGAATTTTCTGCGGTTTTTCTTTTTTTCTTTTTGAGATGCTGCATTTTACTTCAAGCTAATTTTAACTAGAAATCAGCTATGATTATTTTCTTTTTAAATCAAATTGAGCTTTAAGGAGAAGGGGGCAGGGAAACAAGAACCGAATCCTGCAAGGTAGGAGCCCTCCCTCCGACATGGGGTCTGCTGGAAAGGACAGTTCCAGAGTCCTGTAGAATGGTAGGAAAAGCTGCCTCGCACTCCCATGACAAATATACAAGTAAAACCAAACAAACCTTCCCCCCCACCTCCCCCCACCCCCCTCCCAAAAAGAAACAGCTTTGCTAAACCTTATTTTATGCCTCCTTCATATTTAGCATCCAATCCTGAATGTGATTTATTGATTTAGAGTACTGTATATTCTTTTTATGCTTCTTTGGTTCCCCTGTCACTTCAGAAGTAATGTCAGAAAGGCATTACTTCTGTCTGTCAGAGGTAATACTTTGTGTGTGGAAGAAAAAAAAAGTTGATCTGCAAACAGAGGATGCCTATTCCCCATCCCCAGTAAAATAACCTAGGAACCCGTGTAAATGAAGCATAAGGTTTGTAATGAATTGGGCTGATGGCGATGGTGTGCTCAAGTGTATCTCCCAGAGTTCATTAACTTAATGTAATATACAGTGGCAAGAATGATACCTATGATTACTCCAATTAAAATTATAGTTTTGTGCTTTTCTGTGATGCAAGTTAGTGCTGTGAAAACATGAAACACTCCTCATAAATGCCACCCAGCTGCAAAAGTGACAAAGTGAGCTGCCAGCTTTTCCTAGTAGCAGTGAGAATAATAGGAACGGCAGCAACTGGCTTTTGTTGTTGCTGGAAGCTCTGGCAGCTCACCAAGCATGGGAAGACCAAGGCAATCAGACTGTGACAGCATTGCTCAACAAGTGATTAAATACACTAGGGAAAATGTGGAAAAACATACTCTTAAGTGGAAATGAAAATAAAGTAAATATCACTGTAAGTATATGGTATGTGGATTCCTCTAAGAAATGGCTGTAAGCAAGTGAGGATAACACACCATCCTGCTCAAAAGAAGTATAGGATTAAAGCTTTGTTCTGTTTTGAGCTCACTGCTTATTAATAAAGAGTGGATGGTAACTGAGGAGATGAAGAGACTGTATTGTGAGATACCACAGAGCACGGCATGTGTGATGTTCCATCTGAAGGCATAATAACCATTTGATTTCTGACCCTGAGGTGAATTTTGTGTACTCATATGCATGAAGGAGGTGAAAGGATATGCACTGAGCTGTGCCCTTCTTTCCAAACCGTGTTTTTAGAAGTGATATAATTGAGGCATAAATAAAATAACAAAGAAGACTTTTGTAGACATATATTATTATTTCAAACTACCAACAGTTGTCTTTGCACTTGCTGGTATTTTAAAGTCCTGAATCTTAAATGGCACAGCTCTTCTTTACCATCTCCTGTAAAAAACACTCAATAGGGAATACATACTAAGGGAAAATTCCAGAAACCAAGTCTGTATCGCCAAGAGTCCTAGGAACTCTGAGTTCCCTGCTCATCTCCCATTTGTCCTGTGATATCTTTGAAAATAAAGAATACAGCCCTAAAATTGGCACTTAGCAATAGGTGAGTCCATGTCCCCCTAAAATTAAAATGGGGACCTAGGGCATTGTAGTTGCTTGAAGTATCTGCCATTATATGGGATGCCAAGAGGCCACTTAGAGGAATGGGAAACCTATGGAATAATCTCCACCTGCAGCGTGTGGACACTGTAAGCAGCTGTCACATGCTCTCTGTAATTCTGCAAGTATTCTTCTAATATTGTACATCAGATGGTCCCATCTCCCTTTCTTTCTCTGGCTGAGGTTTCTGTAGGTGTCAGGAGCACTGAATTCTCCCCTTGTTCAATCATTGGTGTCTCCATGCAGCACATCCAGCAGGCCTGATGCTCCTGGAGCTGGCACTCTTCCCATCCCAGAGGTTGTCTTGTTCAGTGCTGTATTAATGTTTTGTTTTGTGAGATATCCAAACCGTGGTGATTGCTGTCAGTAACCCACACCTTCCTTCTATTAGAGATTTCAGGCACTGTTTGCTGTTAGAAAGGGGCAGCTGGCTTTTTTCTCTTCAGCAGGAGCTTTTTGCCAGCATTTAGTGGCTGAGGTGTGATGTGAGACCAAGAAGTACTAGTGCATCCTTTCTGCCTCTGAGATATCTCTGTGCTGAAAGGAACAGGACAGAAACTGGGTGGTGTGATGCAGCGCCAGCTCTTACAAAATTAAACACAGAGTGCAGTTCTCAGGTGGGAGAACCGCCTTAGTAGCAAATTGTTAGTTTTTTCCTAAAAGTGGTTCAGAAAAATAAATTTTACAACAAAATGTTCCTGCCTTTCTTATTATATTCTTCCTCTCTCGATCATAGTCTAAAATAAGCAGGGAATTTATGAATTTTAAAACCTTGAAATTTTCTAAAGATTCTAAATAAAAATGGCTGATATTTCTTTTTTCCCCCCATGCAAAACTCAAGCTTTAGTGCCATTTCACAATCTAATAATTTAGTTTTTGTCTATTTCTCTTGGTTTTTGTTTTAGCAAGCCTTTATTTGAGCAAGGATCTGGGCAGATCTCTTGGTACCATAGAGGGTATCAAATATCACACTGAGAAGTTGGTATTTATTCTGAAGTGGTCTAAATATTGTTTGTTAAAATAATCTACAAAATCTGCTTTTTTCCCCTAAGTTTCTCAATAAAGGAAACAGAAGATGAGAATCTGTTTTTCAATTAATCTTTTCCTGTTAGACTAAAGTTTAAAATAAGTTTAGATTCAACATTAAGGCTGCTAATTAATGCCTGCTTTTTTTAACCTGAGTTTGGGCTAAATCACAGTGACTTTTATACTTTAAAGGTTTCCTTCTTGCTGTCTGAAACATAATTCCTGCAAGCAAAAATTGTGAGCCAATTTTGCAATCCCCTTTATTTCTGCTGTTTACAGGATCCTCAAAACTTCTTACTGCAGAAAGCATGCAAAGGTTATAAATTTGTGCTTTTGGAGCACCCCTGGCCATGAGCACTTAACCCTCCCTCCATGGACAGCTGGCCCTGGCTCTGGGAGCTGTACTGGGACAAGGGCTGGTACAGGTTTGTGGAAGCCACTGTTTTAGAGCCCTGTTAGTTTGTGTAGCCTGCAGTTGCATTGCTTTTCAGGTAAACAGTGAGGGAATACTTTCATGCTGTGCAGAGCCCAGGACTCCTAAATGGCCTTTCTCCTCTCTTCCTGAAGGTTAGTCCCTTGCTTTATTTGTAAATTCACTCAGCAACAGATTGATGACCCTTCACAGATGAATTTGCACATTTCAGAGCATGTAAATGGATCTAAATGAAGTTGCAGCTAAAACCACACATATCCTCATGCTTTGAATGTCCCGAAAAGGACTTCTGAAATAGCAGCCGATGTAGAACATATTTTTCACTGTTTATTTCTTACACTGGTGTAAAGACAGGGATTTTGAGAGTGGGATGAATATGACAATAGCAGAGCATAATTTTAAATTGATAAATGAGAAGAACAAACCATGGTAACATAATGCCCCCTATGGTTTATAAGGCAGTATGTACAATAGCTTTAAGGGCAGTCTTCCCTGCATACCTTCTCTTAGAATCAGAATTATATGTTATGCTCCTCAGCTAGAGAGGAAAAAATACCTCGATGGATTTTATGAATGAATAAGTCAGATACTGTTAATTTAGACGCTTTAAATCTCCTCCTTTTCGAAGATACAAAGCAATTGGGATCAAGTACATTTCTGAGGAACGCAGAAGCAGCTGAGTTACTTCCCTCACTCAGCAGCCCGTTCAGGGTGGGAAACCATCCCGGGGAGAGGTAGGGCCAGCCCGGAGGGAACGCGCTTTGTAATTGAGGGAGCGGCCGCTTGATGGCAACATCCCCCCGCACATGGGGACCGGCGCAGCGCTGGGGACCAGGGACACGCAGGGACACGCAGGGACACGCAGGGACACGGCCTCTCCAGAACTCCTGCACGCAAGGCTCCCATCCGGCGTCTGTTGTATGGATGTGGACGGAATGTCCGCTGAGAATTCCCGTGTTGGAGGGTTCATTTGGGATGCTGAGGGCTCCTTCGGGAAGCCCTTTCCAGCAGCGGTGGGCAGAGAGTGTTTGCAGAGTGAGGAGTCACCCCAGCAGTCAGTTCAGAATAAATTAGTGCTCGTTTTTCACCCTGCTGCCCCATGGCCCGTTTAAAGGCTCCTTGTGCCCTCGGTCCCTGCAAGGTCTCACGGTGATGGTGAGGGCAGGGGCAACTTCTCAGCCGGGAGAGGAGCGAACCTGCCCGTTCCAGGCTGAGGGCAGTGCCCGGCCGGGCTGCCCGCTCCTGCACCCCCAGGAGCTCTGTGGAGGGCGATGAAGTGACCCCAGACATAAACTGGATTAGAGGAATTATGCCTACCTTTGAGCTCTGGGTGGCTGGTTCTCTTTCAGTTCCCACAGAGCTCACAAATTCACTTTTAAGCCTTCCCAGTGAAAAAAGAGACAGCTGATCCTTGTCTGGTGGTGAACTCAGGGCAGTCCACAGGTGCCTCTCAGTGCCCACCTAAAGTGAAAGAAAAGCCCCTGAGGGTCTCGGCAGCTCTGCAGGGAGGCCTGGAGTAAACGTGTACAAGTTAGGTATTCAGGCAAGTTTGTGTCATGTGATGGAGGGGATGTATCCCAGGCCCAGTGTTAGAAGATTGTGTTTCAAGACTTAATAACCTTGACTACATATGTCCATTTCAGTAATTACTGAAAAAGTCATGGTTGACATATATTTGTGTCTTTGCAACCTGGGGACTGGGTGGGAGGGCAAAATATGGGGACGAAGTGGGAGTCACTCACCAGCAATAACTGTTGCATGTTGTCAGAACACAGTGAAAATTACTTTGGTCTTCTCCTTTAAAGATGGACTCCTGCTAGTAAACTGTAGGCAAACTGATTAAACAATAAATACAATTAGAACTCTGAAAAACCCCAGACATTTCATTTCACTGACAGTTTATGATAATATGATGATTATAATATCATATCGTATCATAATTATTATAGTCCTCTTGCCACCAAGGTGCCACCAAGTGCATACCTGGAGCAGGGAATGCCTCTTCCTCACTCCCTCTGCAACAGTCATTTATGTGTTGGACTGGGACTGAAAATACATTTCACTGCTAAAATTGCCACAGCTAAGGTTGGACAAATGGTTATTTGTTATTTCAGCTACTGGTCCGTGAGCATATATACAGTTAAAATTTAAAATCCGTGAAAAGTCATGTTCACGGGGTTTGTGAAAAATGAGACAGCTTCCCTTCCCTTAATGACAGGGATCTCAAATGAGTTGTGTTGTCAATGGGAGAACAAGAGGTTATATAGTTTTCCATAATCTATAAAGGTTCTTCAGAATCATGTCATTAGCTTTCCTGTGGTAGAGCACAGCAGAGCTAATAATGCAATTATGGCTCATGTAGTTAAACTATGCTATTGATATTTTTTTTCCCAGGAGGCCTTAATTTCTGGCAATTCTAATCATCTTCATTGTACAGCTGTATGGATTCCATGTTTCACTCTGAGGGAAATAAAATTGCAAATAAATACCATCTTTCCTAATGTCTCTGTAACTCAGATTTCATAACCATTAACCAAATGTTGGAGTCCATAAAATGTAATGTATAGTTTGTATATAGTTCTGTGTATACGTATATATATATGTATACATACATATACATAGAGAGAGAGAGAGAGAGAGAGAGAGAGAGAGACCCCATACACATCCCATTGACCAGGACAAACTACTATGCTGGAATAAACAAGAGCAGAATTTCCTCCAATATTTCATTATTCTCATTTCTTGCTGCTATAATTAATTACATTTTCTGGTTTTGGCATGCTAAATCTCTCCCTGTCTTTCTACTGCATTCAAACTGTAAGTATTAGAGTAAAATAATATAAATTGCCACATAAAAATAGTGCGTGTGTGTTTAGCAGGAGAGGGGTTGTTCCTTTAACTTCCCATTCTTTTGAAGAAATCTGGAATTTAGAGTTCTATATCTTTACCTGACACACAGAAAGTATGAGAGCTGGCAAGCACAGGTTAATCAAGATGCTACTTAGTCTATTATTAAGCATTAACTTAGTGCTCTCATTAATGAAAAAATTCTTTAAAAAAAATTTCTATCTGTGCCAATCCCCACTACAGCAAAAATACCAATACTGAGATGTTGAAACCCTAATTAAAAACATAAAATATGAAATAAGGATGTTCCCTGCTTCTGTAGTCTCAGTCTTCCATGATTCAGATTCTTCTGAGAAGATAAATTATTAGAGCAATGAATCTCTGAAAGGGATGCCCTGTTTTCTTGTACGTGGGGGGGAAAGTTTCTGTAAACTTCTGTATTTGACTGAGCAAACTAAAAAAACCCATTACAAAACCTTTAGAAAAGACACATAATAAAGTGATGAAAAGTCATGCTAATCATTTTGCTGGCAATCATCCTTCTTTAACATATCTGGGACATAAACAATAGGAAATAAACACAGACAATAATTGATATTAGGTGCTTGAAGAAAAAACAGATATGAGAGGGACATGCTAATTAGGCATTCTCAATGAACCACATGGAGATGAAAAGGGGATGTAAATAAAAATAAAGCTAATAAAGCTGAAGTGTTTAGACAGCCTTGCAAGAAGCTGCTGTCTATGGCAATGAACTGTCCATGGTCTTAAAGCCTGCACACATCAGAGGCAGGGTAGCTCCAGGGTGTCACTTTGGGATCTCGTGGGATATGCAGCAGTACTGATCAATCCTGAGGGAGCTGAGATGGAGACACAGCAGGGCCAACTTCCCACCAGAGCATCTTGTTATGGGAATAGAGGAATTCCTGCCATTCCCCTCTCTGTGCTGGCTGGAGGAGAGAGGAACTGTGCAGGCATGGTAGAGAACTTCACATGTGTTTTCCATTCCAACACATATTTGTAAGTTGTTCTACTCCTTCTACAAACTCTGTTTTTTGTAATTGTTTTTCTGTTACACAGTAACTGTTTTGGCTTCTGTACTTCAGTAAAACATTGAAAATATTCAACCTGGGGGTTTGAAATATGTAAGCAAAATGCTGTCAAGACATATTAATTAGAAAAATTGTGCACACAACCTCCTAGTGCTCACTTTTGCTCTCATTTGTTTTACAGATGGTGTTAGGTCAAAGAAGCAGCCTGTCTTTGCAGAACAAGCAGTTCTGGAGTTCTGAGCATCTCTACATTCTCAAGAAGGCAGAAGCTTTCTCCTCAGTTTTTTTTTGCTTACCTAAGCCATTGGTGACTTGCTAACATTTTCCTCTCCTCTATTACTTCGTAAAATAGGAAATCTGCAAAGTGCTTTGCAGGAATCAAAAGCACATATTTATTGGTTTTGAAATAAAAAACAAATGGAAGAACTTGTTATGGTTTTTGTTTGTTTATTTGTTTGTTTGTTTTGCCAGTAACTGACCTGTGACCCAGGAAGAGAGGAATATAAAACAGAGGAATATAAAAAAGAATCAGGTTTCCAGATCTGCTTTAAGTAGACTAATGCATGAAACATGTCTATAGAAATGAATGGTTGGACCAGTAGTAAAGTGGCTACTCGGTGTCCACTGAATAGTCCAGACAAACTGAGGCACAAAACACCTGCTGTGCAGCTCAGTGTCCTAGATAAATCCCCAGGATTTTATTTGATCCAGTTGGGAAGCTAATGTGTAACTGTTATTGTAAGGCTTTTCTGGAAAATCCACAGCAGGTAAGGACTATAATAAATTCCATGTGCTACCCCTATTGGATATCAGCAGGAAATAATATGAAAAATAAAATTAACTGGAATACTGTAAGAATTACTTTTCTTAGTGGGCCACTACCACCCTTTCAGTAGGTATAATGTCTTAAATGCAAAACCAAAACATTTTCAAATTAAAACACTACTAGTTGTGTGGTACTATTGGATAGAATTTTGCAACATTGCTACTAAATGTAGAAAATAAATTGGATTGGGACTCTTAATTCCTTTTATTTTTTTAGGGGATGAAAAGCTTTATCAGAACTAAGCTCATCTAAAACTTATTATTCTTTCAGTATGCTAATTAATAGAACAGGATCATGGATTTGTTAATTAAAATAAGATACCTCAGGGAAACTGAAATTAATTTTGCTGTCCTAACAGAGTTACATTTATGCCATTAAATCTTATAGATGTCTTATCCATTTCTCTTCTTTTATTTCTCTCAAAAAGTAAAATAATGTTTTATTTAGTTTGAATTTAGAATCAGCATATCCAATAGTGACTTTCTGAAAAAGTGGAGAAGATCAACAAATAATCTTGGAATAGCTTGATTTTCCAAAAATTCTGGAATGCAGCTTTCCCATGAGTGTCAGGACTGATCAGCTCATGTGCTCTAAATGAGCACAAAACTTTTCCCCTTTGGATCCCCAGGTCTGAGCTGCTCTGTGTAAACAGTCACTCCCCCAGCCTGCTACAGTAACCTGGTAATGTTGGCTTGCATTTTCCAGAGAGGGAAGTAGCAAAACTCAACCATTGGACAGGCATTGTAATGATTGCTAAAAATATATTGCACCTTAAATGGAATGTGTTTTATGGAGGAAAGGTGGTGTCAGAGCAGATCCTGTGGTGGGCTGGTATGTCCATGTTGGTGATTTAATTAATAGAATTTTTAAAAGGAATCTCCTGGTCACCCCCACCTGCTGTGCTTGAGAGCAGTTTTGGCTCAGTGCTGGATTGTGCAGACTGATTCCTGCTGGTGGCACCAAACTGTGCTCCAGGAGCCCACCAAAAGCTGCCAGTGGTGTTTGGCTGAAGAGCCAAAGCAAAGCCCAGAGCTCCTGAGCACGGTGAGTGCTGGGTGTCTCCTCTTTGTGCAGGTTTGCTGCTGCTGTGCGGTGCTCTTGGGGAGAGCTGGTGCTGACCAGACCCCACCTGGACCTGCCTTGGCAAGAGCTCACACTGCTGACCTGACAGCTGGGGCCAACCTGGATTTCAAAGTCAGTCATTTTCTCTGAAGGAAAAGCACCTGGCATATCCTCAGTGTTTTCTGATACTCTGACTTTTCAATACTCTTGCTTCCAATTTAGATGTTTCAGAGAAGTGAAAGAGAAAAAGAGGGTAAGTGTGAGAGAAGTACTAGTTGTTCTTCTACAGCAAGCACAATTCTTCTAATTTTGCTTGATGAATTTTCAAGGCCAGCAAAGAAGTTCTTCATCATCACCAAGAAAGTTAATTGAAATTTGAATCAAAGACTTGTGTCATTCAATGTACTAGAAGAGAGAAATAATCTTATTAATACAACCATGTATTCTGAGCACTTTATCCAATTTTATCATAGGCTTGAATGTGTAAAATTTAAATAGAGATAAGCACTAAATCTAATTGTTAGGGACTGCTAAGCAGTTGCAGTTTGGTTAGTCCCGTGAAGGCTTCTGACTTCCCAGGAAGAATGTCTGCTCTTTGCTTTCAGCATGTAATGTGTTCAGGGACACTGGTCACATGTAAGAACAGGCAAGATGCAGTTCTGTTGCTGTTAGTCTGTGTTTAATCAGCAAACAGAATTTGAGATGTTTTGTGATGTCAGTGAACTTGGTAGATGGTTTAAGGCAAAAATAAAAAATAATAACGTGAAAATAATTGCAGTTTCTCAAAATAGATTAATGACAGCTTACAAAAGTAAACAGAAAAGTATCCTAAAATATCTTTGTTTCCAATACACAGTTAAATCAAGTAAATTCTGTACCTCTAGTGTGCTCTTGCCACAGAGATATAAAGTTATTCTTTCTCACACTCAAAGCCAATTAATATTAAAGAATATTTATCTGGAGCAGAATGGATCTTCAGGATAGATTCACCCTCAGGATAGATGTAAAAAGATTCCCACAGAGGATTCATTATTTAGAACAAAATCACTCAGAAGTGAGAGACCAGTTTGAAAATGTCTTCATGACCAGTGATGAGTTTTGGTACAGGTTTTGGTGCAAGGCATATTCAGGTCTTCCATGCTGCTCCTTCCTGGCCTTATTTTTTGCTTAAATCACATGGTCTGCTTACCTAAGTCAGTCTCTCAATGGCCACACTTCCTCTACTTTTATTCTAAAACCTCCTTAATGCAATTGAAATTGGAATATTTGGGTCTGGGGTTGAATTCAGTTTTTTGGACTAACTGCTCTGTGCAGCTGTTCCAGAACTGGTAGGAAATCAGGACATATTTTCATAAGAACAAGATTTTAGAGATTATTAAAAAAACCCAAAACCTCAATGCAATAGAAATCCACTTCCAAAAAAAACCAAAACCAAAACAAAAAAAAAAAACCAAAAAACCCCTGACAAAACCAAAACCCAAACAGACAAACACCCCTAAACCCCCCCAAACCAACAAAGCCCCTGCCAAAGACTTTTCTTCCTGTGTCAAGATTTGGTATGGAAGCTGGTTTATGAATTTCCAGTGGATTGCTGCATTTTGCTGATATCTGTATTTAGTTTCTGCTCCGCATCAATATTTTCTGGGGGTAGCATTAAAACTTTTGATACATATTCAGTGCCATGGGCCATCACTGAACACAAATGCTTGAAAGTTTCTTTCCTTACACAATCAAAGACCCCTATTTTGATCCCATTTCTCCCGGTTGAGTTAAATGCAAGCTAAAGATCAGGTTGCTGGAGAGCTGCTGTTTTAAAGATTGCGTTTTGCTGTTATTTGGAGCACGACAGGCACCCTGTGCAGCAGCTTCCTGGCAGTGCTGCCTCGGGAGGCTCCGCAGCGAGCGCGCTCCGGGACCTGCCTGCGGAATTCCAGCGGGATTGCAGAGCCCTGCCAGGGGAGGAGCTCCCGGAGGCACCAGCTGAAGCAAGACGCCTCACAAACAAAAGTTCAAGGTGAGAGCCCTACTAGGTGCTGGCTGATTTAAGCAATCGTTTGTTTGTTTGTTTGTTCTTTTCTCTCCAGTGCAGAAAGCAATGCTGGGTGAAATAATGTAACTCGGGGCTTGTAATTGCACAGGGTCACAGTCTGGTGGTTATGATCATGCTCAGCATTTCTCCCCGTGCTAAAGGGAAGACAAGAAAAGGGAAGAAAGAAGGCTATAATATTTCCTATTTTAAAAAATTGGCAATAACAATGCATTTTAATGCTGGTCACAATTGATATTTTGAGGATAGGAAATTTAGACTGGAAACAGTGATTGGTGATGACCCCTCTGAGCAGCAGGGAAGCTGAGGTTCTGCCTGGTGATGTTCAGCTGCATTTCCTGGTGCCTGTGTGCTGCTGTCAGCCTGCTGCTGGATGGCACAGGCATCCCTGTCTGCCTGGGGCTCAGGAAGGGCAGCTGGGGAGGAGCTGAGCTCTCTTGCCTGAACTTCTGGAGATAGTGGGGACAAGGGGAGAGGCACTTTTCTTACCTGGAGGAGTCCACAGTGGTACAGTGGGGAAAGGGGAGTGACAACCTCTCCTGCTGAGTACAAGGACAATACCTCACACCAGGTTCATGGAGCAGTTTTCTGAGCAGCAGGGAGCAGGATGAGAAATCAAACAGCTTTTCCTAATACTTTGAAATTTGTTCCTGTCTCCTGTTTTTGTCTTGTGAAGGTGTTTTTTGTGAAACCATTGCCATTCTCCTGCTGTGGTGCCTGTAGAAAATGGAAGAGTGATTAGGCTCCAGAGAAACAGCACCTATGCTGAGCCATATGACATTTTTTGTTCTCGTGATCCACCTGGTTGACTATTACTACATGATTTCTGGAGGAAAATATGTGTTCTGTTTCTGTCTGGGGACAAAGTTGTCTTAGTCCATGGATAAGTTTCCTACAGGCTGCAGTAATTTATGTAGTAACCATTAACTGCAGTGGTGTTTGTACATCAGCTCAGCAGGGATGGATTTCTGGCCTTTGTGGAAGTGGTAGTTATAGAAAAGATGCAATTTTTCTTTAAGGAAAAAAGAAGGGTCTTAGATGTAAAAACTCCTCTAGCCAAGCGCTGCTTACCCAGATCTGGATAGGCTCATTGACTATGATGGATCCAGGCTGACTTGTGCCTTCTAAGGATTTGCACATCAATTTTTATCAGCTTTACAGCATTGGATGGAGCAAGAATATTTTGCAGCTAGTGGGAATATATGTATGTAGACTCAAATCCTTTTTTTTTTCTCATTTCTCTTTTTTTTTTTTTCTTTCTAATAGCTGTGAATGTGTATCAGATGCCCAGCATACTCACGCAGAGGAAGGCAGTGTATTCTGCTTTAGTGCTCAGACTCTGAGTCAATGTAGGAAGTGACATCCCTCCCCTGAGAGTTCTTCAAGTGCCAGAGGCAGCCAGTTCAGTGAAATTCTCCTTTGGGTGCTGCTGCTGTGCTTCCTGAGAGCCCTAAAATATGGTTAGAAGTAGCAGTTCTTTAAATGTTTGTCATAATTTCTTTAATGTCCTTCCAGGGCATATCTAAAGGGCACCTAAGAATGGTTGGCCTGAATAGATAGGATTGAGCCTCTGTACCTGATGTCTTAGTGAGATGCTTTTAATCATGGCTGGAGCCAATTTGGACCAATATATGAATATTTATCTTAAATAGCACAAAAAAAATTAGATTAAAGAAATTATTATTAATGTGGTTTTTCTTGTAAGGACTAAATGCCAGTGCAAGAGTTTTGTTTGCAAATCCTTCTGAAATTTACTAATATAATCTACTAAAATTTTTGCATAGGAATAAAGGGGACATTGTAGAAGTTGAGGAACTTTGTGAAAAAAATGAAAAAAAGAAGTACTTAAAGCCAAGTTACCTATATCTTTCTGTTACCTATTCACTGCAATTTTGCAAATAATGTCAGAAAAGTTAGTTCTTGGGGGAAGACCTATTTCAGGGAGATTTTTATTTCATGAGCAGCAGAAAATGAAACCTGGCTGGTGCAGGGAGTGGAACCTGCTTGTGCTGCCAGGGCAGCTTTGGGCACAGCCTGATCCAGGGCAGCTTTGGGCACA
>JAHLSL010000045.1:4658607-4715536 GCA_025920805.1 Petroica traversi | reverse complement strand
CCAGGGCAGCTTTGGGCACAGCCTGATCCAGGGCAGCTTTGGGCACAGGCTGTGCCAGGGCAGCTTTGGGCAGAGTCTGAGCAGGGCAGCTTTGGGCACAGCAGCAGCTCCCAGCACAGCCCAGCCTGTCCCAGCCACGGCTGCAAGAGGGACCAGGGTTGGTCCCTGCCAGAGGCAAAGTGCAGTACAGGATGTAGCTGACTCCTCCTCTGGGTCAGGCAATGAATCACTTGGACTTCTCACAAAATGTTTTTAGAATGGTTGAAACATCTTTCAACATGTTTTCTTAGTGTGTTTTGTCTGTTTGAGGGACTTAATGTATTATACTTGTTTATGCATTGTCAGAGGCTTTTTTCCCCCCTTTAATTTTCTGGGAGGTAAAATAAGTCTTTATTATTTTAAGAGGTAAATGAGTACCATCTCATTTGAATTTTCATTTACTATATCTATCAAGAGCTTTCCCTGTACTTTTTATTCTTATTTTAGGCTTTGTGTCTGCTCTCTGGGTTAGAGCCTTTGCTCCAAAGAAGCCCATGCTTGAAAAGTAGAAAGGAAGCAAAAACTTCTGGTCATTCTTAATTTTTTATTTCCAGTTATGCCAAACTTCCTCCTAATCCAGAAGGATTTGTTTAGTAGCTATTTTTCAGTCACCAAAATTTTTATCTCTGTTACTTCTCTGTTTCCAGGTGTGAGCACAGCAGGGTCTGGCTCCTGGGTTGGCCTGGGCTTGCCACTGCACCCAGGGAGTTCTCAAGCACGCAGTGATAAACTCCTGGGAAATTTCACATAGCTAATCCATAAGTAGGCCTGAGGCTCTTGCTTTTGCTGCTATAAGACTATAAAAATCAGCTTCCATATAATTTTTGAGATGGGTTTTCTGGATTCTTCCTTCAGAGAATCCTCGTCAGCATCTTCCTGAGTTGTAAACTCTGGAATTTACTCTGCTCGACCATACTTCTGCAGACAGATTCAAACCAGTGGAACTTGCAGTAGCAAAGAGGACAGAAAATGGTCCCCAGCACCTCCCTCTGCCCTGCTGGGCTCTGTGCATAGGCTCTGCCCTTCTTGCAGCCGTGCGTCACAGCTGCCTGTGGATCACATCTGCCTGATGGTTTCCACAGCACCCTGGGCACTCGGGGCAGGAGTACGAGCTGGTAAGTAAAGGATACTCTCCCTCCTTCTCCTCATCTTTTCCTCCCAGTGCAGTAACTGGGAGGATTTTGGACAGTGCTTGTCTAAGACAAAAAACTTCCAGACTGTTTTAAGTCTCCAAATCCAGTTCAAACACCTTGCATGGATCAGCAGAACCCTGCCTGGATGTGGGTGTTGGGGGGCATGGCAGTGGGGGAATGTACAGGGTGATGTTCTGGGGCTGGGTGTAGGCATGTGATACTCTTTGGAGGACATCCCCGGCTGATGTTACATGGGTGGAATACAGTGAGAAATCAGAAAAGCAGCTTTTCATGCTTTGTGCACGGAAAATATGGATTGGGGTCAGTTGAAGGGAAATAGTAGAATTATAGAATGGCCGGGATTGGAAGGGACCTTAAAGATGATCCAGTTCCAGCCCCTCTGACTTGGGACAGGCACACCTTTCCCTAGACCAGGTGGCTCAGAGCTCCATCCAACCTGGCTTTAAGCACTTGTAGGGATGGGCCATCCACAACTTCATTGGCTCCTCTGCCTTTACTGGATAGCCTGAAGAAGTGGAAATACAGGCACTGAACTGAAAAGACAGAACCTTTATACTCCCAGAATAAACACATACACTACAAAGCAGGATTTCAGGTCTGATGTGCTCATGTAGCCAGGGGTACAGTGCAGCTCTGTCTGTCGCGCTGTCTGAGCTTTCTCCCCTGTCTCCCCTCTCTCCCGGGTGCCGTGGCTGGCTCGGCGTCCCCGCTGCCCGCAGCTGTCCCCTGCGGCCGGCTCGGCCAGCGCAGCCCTGGGGACACAGCACCGCCCGAGCGCTGCAGCGAGAGAGAGACACACGCACCGTCTGAAGTTCTGGGCACGCTGAGCGCTTCTTCTGTTGCCGCAACGAGAAAAGCCTTTCCTTTTAACCCGGCTTCCTTTGAAGAAGGAACTCAGGAAGCTTCATGGCCTCTCAAGGTAAGTGCAGCTATAGTCTGTATTTTTAGGTCGTGTTTACAGAAAACTACAGTCTTGTGTGTTTCCAGCAATCAGCAGTCTGATGAAATGAGTGTTTCAGGCTAAAACCACATCAGTCAAAGCACAGTTGTTTTGTCTTCCTTTAATTTTTCAGCATCCAAAAGACTTCTAAGGAGACTAAAATCTATACCAGGTTGTTATTTGAATAAAATATAAGATGTTAGCTTCTGCATTCAGTCAGAAAATTTAGTGTTGGTATCTTTGTGTTTAAACCTGTCGGTACAGAATGCCTGGGAAGGGTCAGTACTCAGCCAGGGTACCAATATTTTTGCATACTTCTTCCTTATTCCACTTTGAACATACTACATCAGCAAATGCTTTTCACATTCAAAACTGGCCAGAGACCTGATAACCCCGTAAAAAAACCACAATTATCTGAAGAATAACTGAAGTTAATCAGGTTACTCCTATCTGGATACATCTTTGTCACATATTGACTTTAGCAGTAGCCAGCTGAGTACTCAGGGCTATGGGCAAACATGCAGCATCTGACCCAGTCAGCCTTCTCAAGTCATTTTCTCCAGACTTTCAAATACTTAAACTGAGCAAAAGGGCACAAATCTCTTTTTCTCTTAATGTGAGTGCAACCCTGTGGAAGTCATCCTGTTGGCATGTGCAGAGGCAGGTATTGGCCCAGGGAGCTTCAGCGGTGTCTGTCTGGGTTTGCCAAACGTTTATCCCTCTTTCTTGCCCTCAAAACACTCAAGACATTCTGCACTAAAGCACGAAAAGGTACACAGGAGCAAGCAGGTTTTACAGCACTGTTCTACTCTTGCATCATAAGGTGTTTTTTAAAAATTTTATTTAGCTTTAGCCATATAAGAGAAATCTGGTTTTGCATATTTTTGATGTATATCAGTTAGGAAAACAGTAAAATAGTAATGGTGGGGAATATAGTTTTTAGTATGAAGAAACTTGACAATACACCTCTTTTAGGAACATGCAACTCTACAAATTATGTTTGTACATAATACTCACTGTATCATATAGTAACTTTAAAGTTTTTCCATACTAGTAATGAAATGGGAATCATACACAAAAATAGACAAAGTGTCAGACTAGCTCAAATTGTCATTAATATTTAATGTATTTACTGTTTGATTTTTGTATAGTTTAAAATTTGACAGGGAGAACTGCAATTTGTTGTCTTTTTTTCCCTTTATTATTGAAGAATAATGCAAACACTGGACTACTTCGTGGCATTTCATGTAACAACAAGAGTTACGGCAGTAACAGAACCCTGTGAGGTAAAATGATGCAGAAGAGCATATAAAATATTTATCACCCAGTTATACATTTTTAAAAGCCAGCAGCAAATTCAAAGGGGTTACTTCTTCCTGTGGTCTCAGACTTTGAAATAAAGCAGCGGCTGCAAAGACAAATTAAGATCAAAATGTGATTGAATGATGAATTTTTCACAGTGATTTCAAATAATACTGAAGGATCTCATTTAAACCCACAACAGAAAAGAGATATTCCGACTTAGAGCCAAAATTCCTTCTGGACCTCAAACCCCATTGTGTCTAAGTATTGTCACACATGAGATAAAAATGATCAGTTTGGGAGCTACTTTCCTGCAGAATCACAGGGGCTCAGCTCAATACGAGGATTTGTCATTTATATGAGGAGAGTTTTAGTTTGCTCCTCTTTGTTCCTGCAGAACCAGTGTTGCTGAAAGCTGAGGAACAATGTATCTGGAAAAACTAGTAGGAGTTTTTTGGAAATCCAGTGGTTAAGGTGGTCACTGTGCTGTGGGAGATGGTGCCTGTGTCTTTGGAGGAGTGTGGATGCACAAGTGCCTGTAGCAGTAAATGCTCTTATTTTCTTCACAGCACTGGCCAAGGTCACCATCACTGTGTCCTAACAGACTTGTTAACACAAGAAAACACAGCACAATGATATCTGATCTATTCATTAAGATAATAATGTACCATAAGAGGCTGGGTAGACTTTGATATCAGAGTTGTAATATCCAGCTTGGGGAATCTGAGCTCCCTGGAAAAGTTATCTCTTATTAAGAGAAATTATGGAAGCCCTTGGGATGCAGGAAAGCATCTTGCTGGGAACCAGCCCTCAGCAGCTCAGGGCACACTGGCACACAGGGCAGCTCACAGGGAGCAGGGCTGGGCAACCTGTTCTGAGGGGCTTCTGGCCACCCTGTTTGTGAGTCCAGGCCAGAGCCAGGCTTGCCACATGGGCTCTGTGCTCACCAGCTGTCAGAGCAGATCCTGACAGGTGCCTTCCAAGACCACATCTCCTGATTTAACTTCCTCTGCAGTGATTCCTCTTTGCATTTTCTAAGGTAGCTTTGTAATCAGAGTGCTCAATGTGTGAGACCATCAGGAGACTCCTTTTGGGTCCTCAGTCCTGACCTGAAGTTCTGATACAGTCACATTCAGAATGATGTTATTGTTCCAGCTTTGATCCAAGAAGATAGCTGCTCTTTGGTCCTGATATTTCTCAGGTTGGTTTTTTGTTTTTTTGGTTTGTTTTTTTTTTCTACAGAATCTCAGGGACAAACCAACCCAATCTTTAAGAATTACCTTCCTGGTTCTTCTGACCTTCCTCAACAGAACACCCCTGTTGAACCAACAAGTCTCTGGAAGCAAACATCACACCCTCATAATTTGCCACCTGGTCTGGAGTACCTGAATCAGGTCCTGAATATTTTTGAATGTTACAATTGTTATGTTTTCCTTATATATTGCTTTGATACTGTGGAGGATGACGTTGTTTGGGTTTTTCCCCTTGGGGGAGGGGTAGGTGTAGATGGAGAGGCTTTTTTGTTGTTTGATATTACTATGCAATAAGAAACAGAGGAGAAATAACCTTTTTATTAATTGATGCTATTAATTTTATAGAAATTAGATGAGCGTAAGTCTGAGTGGCTACAAACTTGCACTAACTCTGTGTGGGGAAGGAAGTGCTAATGCCCGAGAGAGGAAAATGCTTGAAAATGGAGGCAGAGATCATAGGTGGGGAAGAAACATGAATGCTGAAGTCTTCTCCATCCTTCTGCTAAACATGTGGCTGTCCCTTCTGCTCTGTGAAACCTCTCATCTCCTGGAGCTCAGAGCTCTGATCGTCTGCAGCTCTGCTCCAGAAGTTTCATCTTTTCCTGAACAGTTTTACCCAAAGGGTCACTCCCTGATGTTGCTTTGACACTGACTGAAGTTTGCATTGCACATGTGGCTGGGTTGTGCCACTCTTACATGCTGAGTAAGGTGTCACACACCCTGCCTGGTATGGGCAGGGACAGAATCAGGCCTCCAGCATAGTAAGATCACAATTCTGATACATCTCTGCTGTGTTTGCATTTTAGTGGTACTGAGAAATGTTGACTTCACTCAAGATGAGTATTTTAGGCACACATTTATGCTAGTTTTGTATAGAAGCAGAAATTGAATGTATTTTATATTTGGAGTTAAGTTACCTAGATAGCTAATGAAATGGGGATACTCTTCAGAAGCAGTCTTTCATGTGGAGTGATGACTTTCATTTCAAGATGCCTGAGCACAAAATGATATGTGTTATCAATTACATGAGCATTTGCTTACAGACTGTGGAAGCTACATTTTTTAGTCTGAAAGTGATTGTGATAGTAAGTACTTGGCAGGTTTCATATTCAGGCTCCTGTACTAACACGAATTATACTTCATATTTACCCAGACAACGTGGGCAAGCAAATAATATCACTCCATTTTATAGAAGCTTTGCTTCTGACATTAAGACAAAAGAGCAAGTCACTCTCAGAGCTACAACTGGAACTGAAGACCTCATTCATGCTTGTTTTTGGCCTGTGCTGCGGCCCTTGCTAATTATTCTCAATTTTCTCTGCAGTTGAAGTGTGGGAAGCATGTGTGCAGTGCTGATTGTTGGCATGTACCCACAGCTCGAGTTTTGGTGTGTGATGCTGAAGCCACACTGGCTGTGTGACTGATGAAACGGGCTCATTCAGGATAGATGGGAGCATAAAGGAGATCCCACCAGCAGGGAGAGGGCTGCCTGCAGAATGCATGTGGGATTCACAGCTGCTAGGGGAATCCCTTGGGGTTTATCCTCATGGAGTGAGAGATTATCACGTAATTAAATGCTCGAATGAAGATGTTTCTAGCAGAACTCAGAATTATTTATGCCACTGGGAAGACTTCTAGAAGACTGTGTGTCATTGTGGTGCTGTGTGTATTGGGGAAAGGTGGGTCCAAACTGGAACAGGCACAGAGAGGTGCTACTGGAAATGCACAGGGAACAGAGAACCTCCTTTAAAACAAGACTCCATCTGTTTCATCTGTAGACTAAAAACAACACTCTCAGAGAGGAAACCATGGCTGAGTTCCTAGGAGAGTAAACAAACTGTGGGAAAGGGACATATTTAATTTATTGAATTACATTACTGGAAGAAAGATTATATAGAGAGTGGTTGTGAATAAATACAGAATAAGAAATAGAAATTATATTCTCCAGCAGAAATGGGCAAGATAACCGGATCAATTTGAGAATGCTGAATGTAGTTCTCAATAAGACCATGACATGTTTGACTCTGATAAAAGGATCCAAATTTAGTCAGTCTCAGAGAGATCGCTACCATCTTATTAATAACCCAGGGACTGGATGAGAGGAAAGGAAAATGTGTCCTGTAGGTAAAGGCCAGCCAGCAATATTTCACTCTGCAGATCCACACCCAGAGTGAGTTCAGGTGAAGGAACCATTCTGATTGCCTCAGCAAACTACTCTTGCCTCTGCAAACACACCAGCTTTCTGTGACTATCACTCTTTAAATAATTTTCTACAAAAAACTAGTTACCTAAACCTCATTGCTACCTTCCACACTCCAGCCATAACTCAAAGAGTTGTTCAGTGTCCATAACACAAATCAAATTAACCTTTTCCCACAGCAGGAATAGATAGGTGAAACTTTGGAGAAGAATACCCTGAGTAGCTCAGCTGTGTGTTGTGCCACCATTCAGGTTAACTACTTTTGTGGAAAGCTTCTTCATTTGGACTTGGTTAGACTGATCAGATGTAAATTTGATGCCCCCAGAAGTGAATACTGAGAACTAGCTGTATATCAGGAATTTTAACATGTCTGAGCTCCAGGGAAGCAGACCCTTGTTAAACCAAAGGGTTTTTGGTGCTTTCAAATGCAAGTGCAGAATTCCCTCAATCCACGAGTGCCCCAATAAAAATGCATCAGAATAACTGCCTTGCAGAAACCAGTGAAAGGCAAGAAACAAAGATAACAAGGGGTACTGCTGTGTTGTCTCAACAATGTTTATACATTGTGCACAGTAAACCAATACACAAACCAAAATCACTCAAAGCTTTTAAAAATTCAGGCTCATTAATTTTTTTTTCTGCATCAAGGTCTACATGGGGCAAATAAATCCATATTAAAATCAGTACTAAAATATTAAAATAGCTCTACCATCTTTAACTTATTTATTCTCTTTCTATCAGCAGAGGCTTTCCCATGACCTCCAAGAGCTCTCTCATGAGACACAAACAGCAAAGATTCTTGGGAAAATATTTTTACGTCTAAATATTTTTTATTATTTCAATTACTGGCATGCACATTTCAGAGATTAATGAAAGGGATAGAGAAGTTCCTCTTTTTACCAGTTTTTGCAGCCTGAACTAGCTGCAGGAGCTGACTAGAAGTGACAAATGGCTGCAACAGTTTGAATACGTACCAGGCGAGATTTATCAATTTTAAAATATCCAGGCACTGGAGAGCTGTGATATGCTGGTCTCGAAGGTCGCTGTGTGCTTTGTGACTGCAGCTGTGAATAATGGCAAAGCCCTGTGCCAAGCCTTTGCCCATCAGGAATTTACGGAAAAGAGATTGGTAAAGCCTAAAACTGTCACATAAAATAGGCATAAAAAGTCACATAAAACTGAAAGGTAGACTGAAATTAAGTCTTCCTGGTTTTATAATGCTAGCAACTGTTCTCCAAGAAAGAATAATGTTGGAGGAGTGATAAGCACAGCAAAGCTGGGTATCATGGCAAGTAGTTTTTCTCCTGCATTTGTAACCAGTTTGTGGGGGAAGACATTTTCAGGCAGCTGAGTGTTTCACTGTTGTTTTGCTCATTCTGGCACCCTAGTGTGACCATTTGCCAGATTTAGGGTGCAGAGCTCATGTGCCTGAGGTCAGAGTGCTAAAGCTGATGTGTGCCAGCTCTGGCATCCCCTGACTGCCTCACTGGGCTGCTCCTGCAGGGCCCTTTGGGATGTGGCCCTGCTCATTTTGTGCTCGAGCCCTGCTCTGCTGTGGTGCCCAGCACCAACCTTGGATTTGGGGCCAGGAGCTTCCTCTCTGCCAAAGAGTAGCGACAGGAGCAAAAAGGGGATTCTGCTTCTCGCACACAGCTTTCTGTTGTCTTTCTTATTCCCCCAGTGAAAGTTATTTTTCTTCTAATGCGTGGGTGAATTACATGGCTACACCACCTAATGTCACCTTCCTCAGCCATAATTTCAGAGGGAAGTCTAAAGTGTTACTTGAGATATCCTTCAGGCACCCGGTTTGTGCACCTCTGGGAGAAAGAAATCTTAATAACAGGGAGATGAGCAATAAAAATAGACAGGTGAGCACTGGCAGCCCCAACCTATCCAAGGCCCACCATCTTGTTTATTTTTTTTAAGCAGCTGGACCAGATAATTATTCATCAGCAAGTGGAGCTTCTGGAAGGTATGGTGCAATCCTTGTCACCCTTTAGCAGTGTTGGTGCACAAGTGTCTCCAAATGGCATCCAAGTCTTGCCCCCAGCTCACTGAATCACTGTGAGCCCTCCAGCTGCCCATTTCAGGCTGTTATGTAGTGATAATGCAGGAAAGATTCACTTTATTGTTTGCCTGATCTGCAGCAAACCACTGAGGGATGAGTAATCTCTACTACAGTCTTAAATTCTCTCCCTCAGACATCTCCCTCTCACTATTATTAAAGTTTAACCATCTTTCCAATCCATGGAAAAAATTATTGTCTTTAACAATAATTAACATACTGTGAGAAACAAAGCAAATAGAGAAAGAAAGGTCAAAAAACATTAAATGAAGCAAAAAATTTTCTAATTACTTAGTTTCTCAGAATTTCAAAGTACTGAACAAGTATCAAATACTGTAATATTTTACTGCCAGTAAAATATTGTAAAATGTATTTCTCCCATTCAAAATGGTTTTGGCCTGATTCTCAAATGACCTGCTGGGTGAAAGCTTTGTCACTGAAGTAGGACAGTTCAGGATATTACTTTTCACAGATGATAAAGTCAGAAAAAGCCCAAATAAAAACTCAGGATCTGAATTCCCTTTTGTGATATGTACTTCAATGCTCAGCAAATCAAAGTCTGAATTAATTCCTTCAAAATACAGACCTGGCACTATTATTTCCTTATTTGTATATTTTCTTTGTGTTACTACTTCAAAACAATTTTTAAAAATATCTGTCTCATAGACTTTTAGAATAAATGCTCATATATATATATATATATATATATATATATATATGTATACACATACATACACTAACACTGTAATAAGGTAATAACAAACATAATGTAAGTTAATGTTCTACTTGTTTTGCCTTATCAGCCATACTTGGCACAGAGACTTCCAGCAAGTACGAGATAAAAAACCACTTGGGCCAGAGGGTTTACTTTGCCGTGGAGGAGAACGGCTGCTTTGACCGCAAGCTGTGCTCGCCCATCAGGTCCTTCACCATCAGGATTGCGGATAACGCTGGCCGAGAGGTGATCCGGGTCATCAGGCCCTTGAGGTGCAACAGCTGCTTCTTCCCCTGCTTCCTGCAGGAGGTGAGGCAGTCCCGAATGCCCTTTGTCCCAGCATCTCACTGTGCTGTTCCTCGAGGGTGAAGGGAATTCCCAGCTCAGGAATTCCCAGCAGGGACTGTGGGGTTCTTCGGGTAGATACAACTGCTGATAAACGAGCTCTGTTCCCCTCCATGGGACCTGGCTTTGCTGACATCCCACACAAGACTTTGGTGTCTGATGATGTCTCTCCAGTCAAGTACCACCCCAAAATACTGCTTGCACTGACACAGGCAGAGATCACCCACTGCACTTCTGGAGAGTGAAGGATGGAACCTCCCTGGAGTGAGTGTGACTGGGAAGAGCTCTCTGAAGAGGCTGAGCCTTCTCTCCATGGATCTGCCTCTTGAGGGCATATACCTCTGGGAAATTGCAGAACATGGGAGTAAGCTGCTTGGAGTGAAAAATGCAGATCCCATAGAGCAGTAGATCCTTCCTCCATATTTTTTGACACTCTTTTATTCAGACATCTTTCTTGTGTTATGAAAATGTTTTACAGGTTAACTTGTCCACTTACCTTAGCATTTATCCTTTTCAGAATTTTAAAAGTAAAGGTCTTTTGGTTGTAGAGCTACTTAAAACAAGCTAATAGGATACTCACTGAACACAGTAACAGGGGTTTTTTTTCACAGCTAATAGGTTTTATAAAGTCTTTTATTTTATGTAAGATGTTGGCTTCAGGGCAGCTTTTGAGCTTCGTATTGTCCACTGTATTTAACAACACCATTAGACAGTTCTGCAGTATCCAGTTCCATATTTGGTAAAATGTTATTAGTGTATTCAGTAAATAAATATTTTGTCATTATTTAAACAACACGCTATCATGGAAAAATACACTGATATAAAATGATGTAAAACATTTTGCTGCTGTTGTTTTCTTTTGTTTGCTAGTTAGAAGTTCAGTCCCCACCAGGTACAATAGCGGGGTACGTTGTACAGAACTGGGACCCTTTTCTGCCAAAGTTTACTATACAGAATCAAAGTAAAGAAGATGTGCTAAAAATAATTGGCCCATATGCAACCTGTGGCTGTTTTGAAGATGTTGACTTTGAGGTATGTTTTGTACAAGCATTAACAATGTAAAAGTTTTACTACTTTGAATAAATTTCTCAGGTGAGCGGGAGAATGGGAGATACTTGAAGAAACCCTGCTTTGCCTTAGTTAAGAATTATAAAGGAATTTTTTGGGTTTTTCAACTTGTCAACTCATTAGCCAAATCAGAAGACTCCAGTGGGTGCTGTCTGAAATTTCAGAATATTGTGAGAAACATGCTGATATCTACATTATTGAGAATATACCTGTCCCCTGTGGGGACAGTGGTCCACAGCAGTGTGGCTAGGAGGCTATAAAAATCATGAGACAAGAAAAAAACCACACAGCACTGTGAAAGAAAGGCAAAACTGGCATAAATTTTCACAATTGCTTTCTCCCACTTTTTTGTCAGCTCTAAAGATGCTGATGTTTCCAAACTTGAGACCCTTTCTTGTGTGCCACTTGTAAAGGGAAATTTGACACTAATAGAACATCGCAGCAATAATAATAAAAGGAGAACCTGACAACTGTAGCATACTCTGCATGTCAGGACACAGTCATTAATTCTGTGGAGATGTCATCAGTGCACACTTGATTTGTTTACATTTATGTCTGTTCCTGTCTTTTCTTTGTGCAGGTAAAAGCTCTCAATGAGATGACAACAATTGGCAAAATCTCCAAGTATTGGTCTGGATTTGTCAACAACGTCTTCACCAACACCGCCAACTTCGGGATCCAGGTCCCTGTGGATCTTGACGTGAGGATCAAGGCAGTGATGATTGGTGCTTGTTTCCTCATTGTAAGTGTGCAAGGCACACCCACAGAGATGTGCAGAGCAGGGCCAAAGGGGCACTTGCTGTCAGCTGAGAACTACACAAGTGCAAGCGCAGTGGAAAGCCAAACCTGATACCTAAAAGATAAATTAACTAAAACATTTTAATTTTTATGTCTGCTTTTTTTTTTTAATGTTCTTAAACTTTTGTTCATTAAACTGTTTAAATAGTATTACACATGCAGTTCAGTATCTTGTATGGCAGGATCAAACTTAACATACGTGTCAAACCTACCAAACTCCCCCAAACCCCTTATTGTAAGAATAAGTGTATGAACCAAAAGAAAAGTTATATTGTTTCTAATGGTAATTTCAAACCAATTCAGTAGTTCTATTGAGTGTTGCATGTAAGGCATTCAGGTCATATGAAAATTCCTACAAAAATTCTCTTGTGACGATAATCATTAGAATTATATGAGAAGAAGAATACTCTGTGCTAGGGATAAAGATGACATTAAGATGCATGTTTTCTAGAATTAGAAATTGATATTTGCTGTGTAGCTCTTTTGACAACATAATTGTGCTAACATGAAATGTTTTCAAAATCATCTGTGATACTTACATCAGGGAATATAAACCAAAATTACAATAATTTAAATTATTCTCTGGAAAGTGTTTGCTTTAAAATTTCAACAACAGTTCAGAAATTTTGCTTTTAATAGGATAGAAATGAGAGCTAAGATTTTTTGATTGTTCCCTCCAAAACTCCTGTTTCTCAGTGGCAGTGATAAAAAGTGGTTGACTAATCTAATTACTTGTGTAACAAAAGCCTACAAGTAAGACTTTTGATAGTAATTGCTTCATTTTTGTGCCTTCCATATCTGATTCACAGTTTGTTTATTTGTAGGACTTAATGTTCTTTGAAAACTCTTTGGATGGATTATAACAAGATGACAGAAACAATGAAAAATGCAGAATGTGTTCCAGTAGGTAAAAATGAACATAAACTGATCTTCTTGCTTTGAAGACTTATACATTTCTAATTCTTTTTCATTTTCTTGCAGAAATCGCTTGAGCTCTGGACATGATTTTGAACTGCAAAAATCCTTGTTCCTTATAGGAAAAGACAGGGCACTAATGATGATGTTTATTAAAATATGTCTCATGTAAATAATAATTTTCCACTTACATTTTATATGTGGTGTAGCTAAACACATACTTTTCACACAGAGCACAGTTGCTTTGGAACAGTGCTATTCTTTTCTTTCTCTTTTGATGTTCCTGCATGGGAAATCATGAAAGATTAGATGAAGGCTTGCAGCATCACTGATGAAAGTCTATGTTTAGAGAAGCCTTTGATGTTTTGCAAGCGCTGGTACCAGTGACTAACCACATGAGGGTGTGTTCTGGGAGTTTTGCTTTTTTATAATTTTAGAAGTAATTTTCCGATTTGTTATTTAATTAATAGTAGCAAACTGATATTGAAAGTAACAAATATAAAGAACTTCCCAATGGGAAGTTCATGTTGTTATCTGTTTCAGTAAGTTGGAAGAAGGGAAGGTATATTTGCTAGGAAATTAATTTTGTGACAAAGATTGTTTTAATGAGTAGCAGCCAGAAATTAAGTCTCCGGTGTTAGATTTGGGAATGTACGATCTATTCCCAAAATTTAGTCTTCCACAACTTCCACTTAAGGCAGGCCATAGATAAAGTTTGAGAGATGGTCCTCTGTGTGCTAGAGGCTCACAAATCACTTCCCTTTGTACTAGCCAGTGGTAAGTATCTTGCTGCCATCTACTCACGGCTTTACTTAAAAGGTTTATTCCTCTTTATAATATCTGATGGCTGATAACTTTTCATTCAGACTTACCTGAGGCCATCCTAGAACAGAATTATTCTTTTCTTTTGGCAAGCTCAAGTATTTTCTATGATGACTGTGCAGAAGGAGCTTATTGAAGCTCAGCAGCTTTACATAGCTGTTCATTCCAGCAGTCACACCTCATCATGCTGTGCCCAAACATTTCCACCAACAGGCTTTTGCTAATAAAAACTTCCTTTGTAGGAATGATAGATTTGCGAGACATAAACAGATTTTTTTTGCTGTTGTTGTAATGTATTTGTTGTATGAACTGGCTTATGCCTCTCAAAAACTCCTTTGAAGAAGTAAATCAGTACCATAAAATACTGGTGGCAAACCCAATTGCTCTCATAGTCACCAGTTAAATTTCTGAGGGGAACATTTTACAAATCACAATAAATGCTGGATTTGTTTTTTTCTTTTTTTTTTTTCTTTTAGTTTCAACCAGTAATTCAATTCTTGCAAACAACCAACACATCAACGGAAAGAGAAGAGATAATGAATAATTCATAAAGATGAAAAAGAGCTAAATTTATCAGGTGATTAATTCTCAACAAATATTTAGACTAATTTTAAATTAATGTTCATGGATATGAATTCAAACACAGTGAAGTCAGGAAGTTGCAACTAACGTTCCCATAGTGAAATTAACTCAGGAATGCTTATAGATTTAAACAGAATGTTTTAGATTATATACCACACTTAGGTATTTATACAGATTTACATATGTCTTGAAAATAATTGTGGTTAACAAGCTCTGACAATCATCATTATCTGTTAACCATTTCACTGCTGGCTCTCGCTGTGACTCGTAGCAGTGCAATCAGGCTGCACGAGTTGGGAGCTCGCAGGGAACCGCCGCTGCCACCGCTCCCATGAGGAAGCTGTCTGAGAGCTTCGTGGGCAAGAAGCTCCCTCGTGTGGAAATTCAGGAATTTGCAGAGGAATACAGGATGCTATTTGCTATTCTCGCTAATCTCACACTGGTGTTGTTCTGTTAAATGCAGCTTCTGCACTCCTGATTGTTGGCTTGAGAAAAAGAATCAGAGTTTTTTTTCCTCTTTAAATCCCTCTACCATCTCAGACAGAAGTCACTGCTATGGTAGCCCATAATCTTGGCTCTTGTGCACTGTTATTGAGCTGTGTGTGTCTGAACACTTGACTGTATTCAGTGCCTTAAGATCAGCAGGATCCCCACCTATCTCCCACTTTTCCATTGCAATTTCCAGTCTTCTTGTGGCTCTTAACTAGTCAAAGCTGTCTCTAAGAAAATGTGTCCAACATCATTGAAGTCACCACAAAACAAGGTTTTATTTACCTGCAGGGCTGAATTTGGCTGTGAGTATCCATGTATACACCTTGTAGGTAAGCAATATGTGCATATATTTTTTTAATTAACTGCAACCAGATGGTAACACTGGATTTCCTGCACTAAGTGACTTTGTTGCTGTTTTGTGTATTAATACAAGAGGTTTTTGTTATTAATGTGTATGCATATGAGTTTGCTTGAATGCCTCTGTTCACACTCAGAGGCAGCTTCTGGGACATCCCCTGGATAACACAAGCAGTAGGGCTGGGATAGCTCTTGCTGCTTAGAGCTCCCTCAGCAGCCTGCTTGAGCTCTGTGCCACCCTTTAGCATCCTGGGAGAAATTCAGTGCCAATGCCAGCACTTCTCCAGCTGGGAGGTCGTTCCTCTAAACCACAGCTGCCACACAAGGACAGGCATCCATCCTCAGCAGAGTTTAGGGGTTCTACATGATATTGCTAAAGAAGAGATAATGAGTTCTAAGATCTTAATAACCTGCAGCTCTAACTAATAACTCTTCCTTATTTATGGCATTGTATTTCACTTTTTGGGAGCTACAAATGCTCACCTTTCATGCTTTCCCCATGGACTAGGAGTGGCTCCCAAAGGAGAATTCAGAATCTCTCAAAGGGTCATAAGTTTTTTCTAATACAAATTAATGTCCTGGATATAATCTAGAAAGAAATGTGACTGTCTAGTGAAACAGACATTTTACTTAATCCAGCCAAGCAAATATTGTTGATCAGTAGCCAAACTATAAATCTGTGTAGCTCACACTCCTTGTGTTCAGTAGATGGCAGCAACAGCTCATTATGACAATGTTTAGCTTTCCACACCTTGTAAACTGTACTCAGGATGCTGATTGAAGTTAAACATACCTTTAACCTATAATTAAATTCTACTCTTAACTGGAGGATTTTATTTTCTCTGTCTGATATTAGACCTTTGCCACACAGTCCTGGATTATCTTTATTGCCTGCAATTTACAGCTGAATTGTTGGCTATTTTACAAGACCTGATCAGGGCATGGGCAGAATACATCTGCCACAAAGTGAGTTCCTCTGGTGAGCACCCAACCTAGTTTTGGCACCTGGAGCATACCTCCAGCTTCTGCAGGTGGACAGAGGAGAAGCCCCAGCCCCAGGACACTCCCCACCTTCTGCAGAAAGTGCCATGTGTAAAGGAAATTGCTGTGTGGTGGTGTACTTAGAAAGGCAGAGGGTTTCTATGGTAAAAAGGTAATGTCATGGTGGTCTGTCACTATGTGTTGTACTGCGGCAGAGGGATCGAAATCCCCTGTGATGCCACAAACCCAGGTGGCACCAGCACCTGGGGAGGAACTGGTTTGCCCCTGGGAAGACCAGACACTCCTGTAAGAGAGTGAAGACACAGAGTGTCTGTAAGTTCTGAGATTCTTTGGTTAATTCTCTGGATAATTTGGTGGATGCGAAGTATGTCATAGACTTTGCTGTGTGCATTGACAAAATCTTTTTATGTCAATTTGGTTATTTCTTTTAAGATTTGACAAACCCAGAAATGATCCAAAAGGCACATTTTCTAATACAGTAGTCTAAGTGAAGGTGTTTGGAAAAAAAAAAAAGGAAATTTCTTCTTTCTGACCCTCAGTAGTATTGGTTTCTTTTCAATTAGAGTGGTATGTTCTATGTTAGAATACGAAATTCTAGTTTAATTCAACCCAAGGTGACTATTGAAGGAAAAATTACCTGCAAGTAATTTCCTCAGAACTCATTAATTGATGTGCTTTTCCACTTTAAGATACTCACTTGAAGGACTTGTTTTTCTCTGTTCCAGTCACATTAGGTAAGTGGTCTATTTATAGTGCTATGTTTTGAATCAGAAAAACCCATACACAACAACCAAATCACAGAAAATCCTTCCAGGTTCTTTTGCAGACACTACTCTATGAGAAATCCCTATTTCTGTTTAGAAATAACTCTGGGCATTTTCTTTTTTTGCCCCCTCCCTTTTCCCCTCAGATCATAAACTCACAGAATGGTTTGGATTGGAAGAGACTTTAAAGATCATTTTGTTTCACCTCCCTGCCATGGGCAGGGACACTCTTCACTAGACCACGTTGCCCAAAGCCCTAAAGGAAATATCACAGTACACAAGTCAAGGCCCAGTATTGCTTCATAAGTCTTTTGTTAGTCATTTATAGATTGCTTGCAGAATCGTGGGGGAATTTTGGACAAGGCTGTATTAGTTTTCTATCCATGTGTCTTTTCTAGACCTTTGAAAAATTACATTTTGCCATCAGGAATCAGTTTAAGCAGCTGTCATGATTATGCCCAGATATCCCAACACAGACTGAAAAAAGAAATGCAGCCTGGGATCAGAACAAGGATCACTACTAGAAATACCTTGTATGCTTCACACTTTTCTAGAATTCAAGAGAAAGTTTTGAGCATTAAAAAAAAAAAAATCTAGGCTTCCTGAAAAAGCCAAAGTGTCAAAATACTGTTTTATTTTAAAAATAAAAAAATCCTATTTCCTTTGCAAATCCAGGGGAGATATTTTGTCTATTATGTATATGCTGAGTGTATAGGATAGGAGTAAAAAAAAAGATTTTTGGAAAATAATTTCTTAATAATCCAGGGGGCTTTCTGTGATGAGAGAGTTGGAGTTTTTCAACCTGCAGAACAGAAGGGCCCAGCGAGACCTTTTGGTATCTTTCAGTACCTGGAGTTGCTACATGAAAGTTGGAGAGGGGCTTTGGCAAGGGGGTGTAATGACAAGGCAGGAGGGATGGTTTTAAACTGGAAAAGAGCAGGTTTTCATTAGATACAAGGAAGAAATTCTTTACTTTGAGGGTGGTGAGGCCCTGTCACAGGTGTCCCAGAGAAGATGAGGATGTCCCATCCCTGGAAGTGCCAAGACCAGACTGGATGGGGCTCTGAGCAGCCTGGGATAGTGGAAGGTGTCCCTGCCCATGGCAGGGTTTTGGAACAAGATGAGCTTTAAGGTCCCTTTCAACACAAATCATTGTAGAATTTATTTAATCTTCTCTCCTACCTCTAGTTCCAAATAATTGTAGAGTAAGGCTCAGACCACCACAAGGGAGGCATTCTGTAGCCTTTGGCATTGCCCAGGACTGGGTCAGCCACACTGCATTTGGAATGCTTGAAAAGAAGACTAGTTTTCACATTTTATGGCTTGAAATTCAAAGGACTTTTAAGAATATCAGTGTTTAAACCAAGAACTATGTGCACTTGAAACTCCTTAGAGTTTGGAACAGTTTTAAATATTTAACTCTGAAATGTTTTCACTTAAGTAAGCCTACCATATGAGAGCAGCATCACTTCAGTGCTCTGAAAATGCAACAGTTGAGATAAAAACAAGTTTAGCAGAAGCCAGGACAAGTGGCTTAAATGAACAATTGGGTAAATAAATTAATTAAATGGCTCCCTATCAGGATGAGTTTTATCTCTGGTTTTATTGCTTTCAGACTCTCAAGGGCCTGATTTAAAATGAAATACAAACTTGCAGAGTAGTGAAATCTCACCAAAAATTACTGGTGTACAGTGTATTTCATCCTTGACACAGTGGATATTGCCCTCACAAAGTCAGTGCAGTCCCACAGTTTGATCACTTTCCTTTCCTAATTGAACCTAATAGAACATCAAAGATTTTTTTCCTTTTGCTGAACTGCAAGATGGGTCATTATATGTCTTTTGTCTGCTGTGGAAGCTCATACAGTATTCATCATTGTGATACCAAACCAGTGCTTACATTGTGAAAAACACACTGTGTGGTGGCTCTGTCCTTGCCACTGAGGAAAAAGGTTGAAGGGATGCATTTTCTTTGTGCTTTCCTCAATAACTTCAAACAGAGAGTGAGGAGATGACATGAAAGTTTCAGAGCAATTAAATAAGGACAAGAGACACTAAATCTAGGCAGGACTGTAGAGGGAAACCCTTGTGCAAACAGGCAGGTGTGTCTGGCAAACACAGGAACAGCAACTGAGTCTCCAAGATCATCTGTGCCAGCAGGCGTAGCACCTAAATAAAGCACGTACATGTGATCCACAAAAACTTCTGTAAGGTGAAACTGTTTGCTTTTAGCTGCAGTGATTGGAACCAGTGGGACCAGTTGTTTTTTTCATGATTTATCAACAGATGAACTTATTTCCTCCAGCAAGTTTATGCTTTGGACTTCAATAAAACTGCTGTTGTCATAAAGAGGTGTGGCTTTATGGCTGGAGAATAAAAAAGATATATGCATGGCCCGAAAACCATGCTCATTTTAAACAGTCCAATAAAATGGTTTATCTTGACTTTTGTGGTCTTTTGCAGTTCTCTCCTGCTAGTACTGTGTTTGAGTGGTTTCACTGAACACGAGGTTTTAGTTGAACTGGGCAAGACCCTTGGCCTTGTCAAAAGGGAAAGGTAAATGATTGTGGAGCTTGGGAAGAGAAGAAGTCTGATGGAAACAAATCCCTGAAAAATCAGGGTAACATGAACTAAGGAAAGAGTATGGGAACAAAATTAATAGGGGGTGGAGGAGGGCAGAAGGAGAATATGATATTTCTAAGAGTAGATGAACGTTTTCAATCAGAAGTGAAGTCTAATACGGTCTTTACAAATACATTCTCAGTGGAAAAGAATGATGGATCTTTGCTACAGAATAACCACCTGCTTGGTGAAGTCATAATTCTTTACTGCATTGCTGATCTGTTCAAGCTATAGTGTTCTTTTATCTTGTATTTCAGGAATATAACTGATAAGAGAACATTAAGAGAGAAAAAATATTTAAGCAAATCTGCAGAGATGCAAAATGCCTCATGCAGCATTGATGTGCTTAGCACCATATTATATTTACAAATATGTGTTAGCATTCTTGGTGAACTTTTAAGTCTAAAACAATTGCAATTAACTGAAATAGAAGCTGTTCCTGAAGCAGATATATAATTGCAGATGTATTTAAAAAAAATAAAAATCTCAGATTCATCTCTTTTCCCATGATTTAATTTCCCAGAAATTAAATTTTGTAAATAGCTTTGTTTGGTGTCTCATTTATAAAGCAAAAATGTCATCTTAATTGTAGTCTTGGTTGATGTAGTAGGGTTTAGATTTACAGCACCTCAGTGAAGCATTGAAACCAGGGGGCTTCATTGAAAGCCCAATAAAACAAACATTAGGCTTTGGAACTGATCATAAGGCCTTGTGTCAGTTAGTCCAGTGCAATTATAGACTACTGTAGCAGCAAGTATTTTCTATTATTAGTTCAGAGAGAATAACCAGAAATGGTGTACAACATTTGTTCTAAAACCATAGAAAATGCTGATTAATGCTAAAATAGATCTAATTGGGCGGAAATCATGTCCTGAAATTCTGGGAAAGATCACCAAAAGAAAATCATATAAAATAATGGTAAATACCAGTGTGAAAAAGACCTGAAGTTTGAAAGCCTGCTTCAGGAACATTCTGGTTCCAGAAACTTGCAGAGCCTGCTGGCATAGACCTTGTAGGCCCCCTTATCCCATGCAACTTGCAGAAGCTGCAGGTGCAGGGTGTTGGAGCTCTCAGGATCAGGGGGGCCAGGGGTGCATGAGCATCTGGGCAGGGCTGGCTTGTGCTGTGTGTCCATGGCACAGTGACCTCTGGCACCACATGGCAAACCTGTCACAGCTGGAAGGGAAGCTGCAGCCTGGCCAGGAGCTCCCATTAGCACAGGGAGCAGGGATGCATCCTGCTGCTGCTGCCAGCAGAGACATGGTTAAGGGGAGAGGAGAAGAGAGGGCATCTGTAACAACCTGATCAGTAACAACCAGCAGCTCAATTACACTTAAAAATTGAATCAGAGATTGGATGGCAAATGCAATTTATAATAGCACACGATACAGGCAACCAGGGAGAAAAACCTTCTGGGCTGGGTAACAAATCTGTGCAACAAATCTGGCAAAGTTGATTTAGGAAATAGTAGGACTAAATGTGAACCTCCTGAAAGCTGTGCTCAGGATTTCTGGGAAATGGCCCGGGCCTGAGCGTGAGGCCACTGCTTTGATGAGCATTTTCTTCATGTGTGATTATTTCACATCCCGAGCAATCAACATTAGGTAAAAGTTTACAGTAGCTGACATTGGTGACTAGGTCTTAATAGTAAACAGGGTTTATGTCTGGTGTAAATATTTTCCATTTTCCTTTCCCTATGTTTTTTTTCCACTCCAGCTTCCAAACCTCCCCAAACCCCCCGAGCTGTCTAAGAAGCAGTGCCTGGTGTTGGGCTTCCTCAATTTTCATTCTTAATTGAGCTGTAAATTCACCTCATAAACTCTTGCAGATCTACTGGTCCTTCTACATTTACAACTTTTTAATTATCTTCTTAATTAACGGATGCCTCAAGGTCCCAGTACATTCTTATCAGATGAGCCTGTTATGAAACACATTAACTTGGACTTCATTGGTTTTAATAACATCCTTTCCTCAGCCTGGTTCTGTGTATCAGTATTGCTCTATTTGTCCTCCTGTTGATAAAAGTGCCAGTGCATATCACAGCACAATCAAAACCAGCCTCATTTACAGCTTCTCCTTTATCAGCAGCTCCCAAACAAGTCAAAGGTGCCTAATCAAGAACTTAAGGTTAAAAGCCATTATTTTTTGATAATGCTGAATTCAAATGCAATGCTAGTGTCCAAAAGATTAAGATACTATAAATGAAAGCAGGTATGGGCCTGGGTGCTCCATTGCATTCTTTGCTGTGCTCAGAGAGTTGAGCAGGGGCTCCAGAGGATGGGCAAAGGGAGAAGAGGGGACTCCTGCCCTCGAGCCACAGGTACCCTGTGCGCTCTGGCAAAGGGCTGCTGCTCACAGATTTCCTTGTTTTATGTACATTTTCAAAGGGGATGCCAACTCAAGGCCTGTGGTGTCCTGACAGAACTGCTTTATGGGATTCCAGTACCACTGTGGTGTAGCCATGTTGGCTCTAGAGGAGTTTGGCCAGTGAATTCCACCCAGGTGTGGAATGTGCTTGTGAGAAAAGGCACTGGAGGGAGGGAGAGTTCAAGTACCACTAACACGTCACTGCTGCTGTATGATCCAGTGTTGCTTGCAACAGTGCCTAAATTAAACAATTTGGCTTTGCAAAAACCTTCAAACCCCTCCTTCTGCCCCAAAAAACTGAGCAGCCTGAGAATTCAGAGTGCCAGCTTTGACACAGAGAGCTGGATGTCTGCCCAGCACGTGGAATTGTCCTGACTTGATTTTTTCGGTGTATTTAATTAATTAGGCTGGTATTATTTATACTTTTTAGGAACAAAATCATGCCTAGGAAAATGGTCCCTGTAAGTATCTATTTGCAGTAGCAATATCCCTTTAGCAGAAAACAGGATTTACACAAGCTGCTGTTGGTACCACAGCTAATCCTAAATGCTGTAAACTGTAATGGCCTATTTCTTTATGTCGAGTTGTTCTTTTCCTCCCAGGATCCCATTTTCTGACTGCAAAGCAGCTTATGCCAGTTCATCTACAGTGCTGACATTCAAAACCTTGCATGACTGTAACTGGCAGCAATAAAACTTTATTTAGCTTCTTTCTCAGTCTGAGAAAGAAATTGCTGTGGCACAAAAACATTTAGTAGCAAAACCAAATGTGTGGTATTGCTTCCATTGTTGTTCAGTTGTTTTCCCCCTTGTGTTTGAGTATCTTGAGAAAAGACTGATGGTGATGGCTGACAGCTCTCTGCGGGAATTGCTTTTCCTCTGTAAGTGATTATCACGACTGTTAGTGACAGCCCAGGGGGACATGTTGCTCCTCAGGATACATTAAAATATAAGAAATGCTACTTTCTGTGGTTTGGAACTCATAACTGTCCACTGATGCTGTCTGGATGCTGAATTAACTAAAACATTACAACACCAAACCCTTTTTCACCAGTTTCCCTCTCAAAGGAAAACAAAACCTCATTTGTTAGACTACAGGCTTGACTTGACATTGTTAAATGAAATCAAATATGTGAACAGTCCTGTTTACAATTTCACAATTACAAATCTTTAATACAGAGCTGCTTCTTCTGGCTTCATGAATACATATTTTCTTAAGTTAGTGAAGGCCTAGCTACCAGAACAAAAGGAGAGCTGAAACTCAGGGGATGTCAGGTGCCTGACAAATGTGTCTTTGCTGCGTGTACATCGTGTCTGTCACATTGGTTGTGGGCTCATGCTTGACTCATCACGCTGTATTAAAATGTCGATTTTGCCTATTGGAACATTGAATTATTTGCCTATCTGCTTTCAAAACCACTATTTGTTTGGATATAACATGCAGTATAAATGGAAAAAAGGAAAATAACTTATTGATTCTGGATACAATTCCTTGAATTAGAATAGTTAGGTTTGGGACAGTCTTTTAAAATCTAAACTCTCCAAGCAAGTTCTAAATATTGTGAAAATTGTATAAAGTAATTATTACTTTGTCATCAAAAGTCGGGAATAAAACTAACTCTGCAATTTCAGTATTAGAAAGTGGAATCACTTTTATTTCAGAACAGGGAATGAGGGGGATCTCTCTGCCTAACCTCCCCACCGTAGCTATTGAACTGAAGACTTTAAATTTTTGTAACTAATTCAGACTCATTACATTTTCCCAAACTCATACAGACATGATAAACATTCCCACCAATTCTGCATATTTAAATCACCTTCTCAGCAGCATGGCTGAGGCCCACAGTCTCTAAGGCTAAGATAACCACTTGCACACATGAATATAGGACTAAGCACTGTCAGCTAAAGCTAATGGAGTTCACAATACTTAAACACTATTTGTTACAATTAAAAGTTTTCCCAGCATGTGCACAAGTGAAAGAAGGGAAACAGCAGAAAAAAAATTTACCCCATGGCTGGGACTCCAGCTGGTGCAGCTCAGGAGCTTTTCCTGGCCTGCCTCTGAGAGGTATCTTCTTTTCCTTTGTTTCTTTATTTCTCCTCTGTTTCTTCTTTTTCTCTTGTTCTTTCTTTTAATTTAGTTCCTGTTAGCCCTCTCAAGTTTGTGCCTCAAACCTCACATCCTATGTCTTTTCTCTGAAGACAACAACCACTCTCAGCTTATTTTTCTCTGCATCTCCCATGTCTGCTTTCTGTTCCATGTTTGCTTTCCAGATCACAAACACTGGAGCAGGGAGTCTTCCATGGGATTGTGTCCTCAGGAACAGAGAGAAAACCTCCCAGTGACCACTGATATTTCCTGTAAGAGTGCAAACAATGCCATTCCTGAGGTTAAACAGAGTTTGAGCTGCACAAAGGCTGTTTGCTCTCATGTTCAGCCCTGAGTGAGCTCCGTCCCCTCACACACGCTGGTACTGCCTGAGCAGGGAGGGGAAAGGAGCTGGTTAGGGGATGTTTGCAAGAAAGATGAGAGCTGCTTTTGTCAACTCAACTCCAGGTTACTAGAGACCTCTGCCTGAGAAGCAGATGGAGGAACTGGTCCCACTTGTGGTGTTGGGCACCAGAGGATCAGATGAGGAACCAATGTCAGGAGCATCAGAAGCTAAAGCAGTAGGAAGCAATGTTCTCAATATCCAGACTGCAAACATACCTAGAAAATGGGGTCAAGAAACTACAAATAATATTTCTTTTCAGGTAAACATGCTTAAACTTAAAAGACTAAATTACTAGGAGCATGGCTATTTTCTTACTTCTTTTGAAACAATTCCAACTTCTTAATGTTTTAGGCATTCCCCTCCTTGCAAAATGAAAAGGAACTGACCATTTCAAGCCCCGATCTAACAGAAAAGCACTGTCAGTTTCAACACCAGTGATCTTAGCTAGATAAGAAAGGAACTGGAACATTATTTGATACGGGAAGGACTGATAAATTACTTTGTATTTTGTAAATCATGGCATCTTTTTTTCAGCCACTGGAGGTGAATAGATTTTTTTCCTACTGATAGATGCCTGAAAGGAAGAGATATGCTTTTCTCTTTGTTCTCTTTGATAGGACAATGATATTCTCTTCTAAGAAATAGCATTCATCTCTATGTCAAAAAGTCATGTTTGCTGGGCAATACAATTTGAATTTCAGTGTGTAAGTCTGAACCAACCAAGCTAAATATAACTATGCTAGATCCCTGTAAAAAAGAGTAGTATCAAAAGCTACCATGTATTTCTAATTTCCCAACCGTGTCAAAATAATTCTATTCCTGTTTTTTAAGCTAAGTTTAAAACCTCTTTCTTGGTGTCTGCTATTAATCCTCTTAGTGGAATCAGTGCAGATGTGTGGGGAAAATGCTAGTCAGCTTTAGATCAGATTCTTGTGTACCTGAGGAAAGAAGCAAAATAAAATCCCCAAATTCCTGTCATAGCTGGTGTTTAGGTGAAATCCAGTGCAGGGCTAGGATAATAGTTTGGGGATTTTTTTTTTGTTTTGGTTTGCAGAAAGTTCAATATTGAAATGGAGACCCTGTTTTGGGAGGTGGAGGATGAAGACTACAGAGTATGTAAAGCTACAAGGTGACCTGCACTTAATAATTTCCATTTTCTTTATTAAGGATTCAGATTGAATTCCCAGTCTTGCGTTTCATGCATGTACCAATTACTGTGATCAGATTTGGGTGAGTTTCCTTTGAAGAGGCATACGTGGACACACCAGCAGCTCCAATCAGACGTATGTGAATGTATAGAAAAGGATGCAGAAGATCAGCTCACCAGAGCTGTTAATCAGGGCGTGAGCCAACTTACTCCGAGTCCTTTGTTTCCCAAACAATTCAGTATGGTATGTTCTTGTTCCTGTAACTATGAAGTCCACAAAAAAATATTTTTCCCTCTAAAGTCATGTCTTATAAGCAAGGTAAATTGTTTCCAATACATTAGTTCTCCTGTCAGGGTGGACGCAGAACTTGGCGTTATCACCTGTATAGAACCTGCTGTCCCGTGACTAAAAGGCAGAAATTAAGCCAATTAATTAATTAATTGATGTTAAAAGGGCTGAACCGGCATTAATGCAGATAGAAATGGAAAAAGCAAACGGCACGAAGAGCAAAGCTGAGGAAATGTCGGCGTTTCCCGGCAGAGCTGACGGCAATTTCCTGCCCGGAGCCCGACCCTGCCCTCGCTCCCCGCCCCGCAGCGCTGGGAGTTCCCGAAAGGCACGGGCCGGGAGCGGCGGGACACGGGACAGCAGGACACGGGACACGGGACAGGGGACAGCGGACACAGAGACAGCAGGCCACAGAGACAGCAGGACACAGGGACACAGCGGGAGAGCGGAGCCGCTGCTTGGGGTCGGTGCGTTCGGCTGGTGGGGCTCTGAGCGTCCTTAGCGCCCGCGATTCCTTGCAGGCGCTCCTGCCGGGTGTCCCTGGGCTTCCCCCAGGGATGCTCCGGGACCAGCGGGGCTGTGCCATGGGTCTGACCGGACAATACCCCACGTTTTCCGGCTGGGTGTGCGAGTTAAGTTGACTATGTCCCTTTAGAGGCGTACCTGGCTTGCAAAAAGCGCACTAAGGGGAGGTGCTGGCCCGGCTGGCCCGGGCGAGCCATCCGCAGGCTGGTCCTGGCAGCCGCGCTCCTGTCCCCAGCAGAGGCGAGCGGCATCAGCGGTGATGTGCCCTCGTGCCGGCGACACTGATACCCCGAGAGTGACCTCGGTGTCAGCAGCTGCTGCCGCTCCCAGGTGCTGGCACTCCCAGGTGTCAGGGCAAAAGTCAGTGTAAGGGGAGAGGGAACCCTACTGCATCAGAACGACAACAAAATTGTATACTATTTTGTTAACATTGGACAAAAATAACCTGTTTAATTAGATCAACTGGATGATTTTTAAGCATGCTATTTCTCCAGTGGTCAAGGTTAAAATCCAGAGGCTAACAGTCTTCAAAAAAGAAGGAAAAAAAAAGCCACAAAAGTTAAACTAATGCATGCCTGCTGGCTATTTGGCTTCCTGGTTTTTGAATATTACAACTTCTTGGAAAAGGCCTGGCGAGTTATTTATATGGTACTAAAGATGTCTGTACAATAATATGCTCTTTGCAGCATTTTAGTGAGTTGGATAAGAAATGAAGCTACTTGTCACACTAGTATTCTGTTTTCTGATAAAAAGCAGAAGCCATATAGTCAATGTAATTATGACATCTGAATTACTTGCAGCATATCTAGTGACATGTGTCAGGCTAAGGAACAGGCTAAGTAGCTGTGTAATGTAGTTCTGAAAATGAGAAAGTGACTTAAAAGAAACGTGGACATTCATAAAAAAGGAGCTATCTAGGGATAAAATGAGGGCTGAGCTTTGTAAAATCTTTATTGCTTTCTATTATAGAGCATATCAACCTTTTCTAAATCCTAGATTGTACAGTGGCTTGTGTGTATGGTTGTCGGAGCAATGAAAGATTCTGGACTACTACAAAGCCTTTCTTTTAAATGAATCATGTGATTCTGTCTCTACTCTCCTGTTACCAAAGGGTTTCGTTGTAATTCTCAGTTTTTCACTGAAGTTCCTGTAGCTGGAACATCTCACAGTATAAACTGATCTTTTGCTAGTCTTATTCTTCTATTATTTGCGATATTCCTGCATTCATGCAGTGACTACTTTCCAATCTACCCTATGACCAGAACCCAGTTAAAGTATGTGAAACAGGATGGTGGTTTTGCTAGTGAAGTAGAGTTAGTAAAGTAGAAGTATATTTTTAAAAGGAATGTTTTAAGAGCAATGGAATCAGCTGCTCTGTAATAGCTGTTCTGTAGGATTTTGAGAGTGAGCTGGATCCATGACATCCCAGAAGCATTGGACATTGTCCAGTGAGATCTGTTTTTACTGGGGGACTGAAAAAAAAGAAGGAATTGCTTTCAGTTTCGCTTTCCAGCTTTGAACAACATCTTCATTGAACTGAAGTAGTTAGAAGAATCATAACAGACAAAATGTATTGGTAGTTAATCTTGAACCAGATTAGTTTTAAAGAACAACTAGGTTTATTTTTTATTTTAAAGCTTTTAATCCTATTAAAAAGGAGTCCCTGTACCATTCTTTTTTACACCTCCACTTTTGGATCTCCTCACTGTTTTGGATCTGTCTGTAATAGCAGTTGCTGTTGTTGGCTTGCTTCACTCATTACCTCAGAGAAAGAAATAACTCTCAAGGTTTAAGCATGTATCAGTAAGAAGGGTTTTTTTTTGGTGTTTTGGTTTGGGTTTTTTTTGTGTGTAGTTTTTTAATTTTGTTTTGGTGTTTTGGTTTGGGTTTTTTTGGTGTATGTGTGTGAGCTGTGTTGCTTGGTTGTTGTTTTTGGCTTTTTTTGTTTTTTTTATTTCTCTTGGCAACCACCGTTTGTTATCCTGTGAAGGCAAATACTGGATATGTGATATTTAGTAGTACCACTAGAGAAGTAGAATGTCTTAAAGAACTCAGTAGGTGGTAGCATGGTTGCTCCAGGGTTTATCTGAGCATGTTTTGTGGTCAAGATCAATACACTGAACCAGCTGCCCTAAATTATGGTAGTAAATTGTTCATCTCAATTACAGGATGTTTCTGAATGGCTGCACAGCAGAGTCTGTCACATCCCAATGCTTTCCTCTGAGTTGAGGATGACTTCAGGGTACTCAAAGCATGAATGCAGGCATAGAGAATTCAGATATGTTGTAGTGGACACATAGCCCAGAAGGAAGCTGAGATAGTTAAGGTAATTTTACCTTTTGTTTGTAATTTAGCTTTCCTGTACAACTTAGAGAGGCAAATATCTTTTATCAATAATAGAGAACTCTGAATAGCTCTTGTGTGAAGTTATATATTTAAAAAATCATGAGATAAAAATGTTCTTTTGCAGAACAACTACAAGCAGATCTACGATAATGGAAGGTGAGTAAAATATAACCAAAATGTCAACTTTTGCTAACATCAAAGACAGCATATTCAAGTAATACTAGCTTAGTTATTAGCTTACCTTCTAACTATATGAAATATATATGCATTTTTTAACCTGAAAATTATTTACATTTTAAAATAGAATATTTTACAGAACATAGAACTTATATTTTCAGATCCTGATTTCTGAAGTATAAATAATAAATGAATTAGTAATCTTGAAACTCACGTTACTTCTGCTTACAAAATGAAGCTGCTAAATGTATTTAAATCAATAACCCTCTCCATCTGCTGGTGAGGCATTAGTGTAGTCTGAACTTGAGGAAGTTGGGAGAAAAGGTTTGACACAGAGGGGAATGGCTCATTGCCATTACATGTTCTGTACTGCAGGGCAGCCTGTCAGTTCCTGGCAATGCTTTGAAATCAAGCCTCTTTCTAAATATCAATGAACAAAGACAACTTTCATCCAGACAAAGTGAACTGTCCCTGCTTGAGCAGGGCTTGGACCAGATGGTCTCAGAAGGTTCCTTCTAAAGAAATGATTCTGTGATTCTGGGACACCTTCATGACATCCTGTGCAGTACCTGTCCTTTTACTATACTTTAAGGACCAGAACTCCATTAAGTTTTATTGATTTTTAACACATGCATTGTTCATAAATATGATCTTGATGTATATTTCTGCTATACAGAAAACAGCTGCCTAGTTTTGTTCTATGTGTACTCTGGAAAAGGAGGCATTGCTGGGGATCTTTCAGGCAGGGTGGGAGGAAATGATCCATACTCAGTGTGTATGTTCCATTTTTCCAGGACCTCAACCTGCCACAGCACCTGCGATGCCCTATGGCTCCCCTCAGCAGGTCCCTGGGACTTACCAAGGTGAGTGGCTTGGTTGCAGATCTGTGACACCATTAGGAAATAAATAAGTGAGGGAATGTTGGGTACAAGTGTGATCATCTCAGATTTACTTTTCTGCTATTAATTTCATAGAGTTTCTTTTAATTTCTGTTTTGCTGAAAAGTCATTTGTTTCCTTTTTGGTCTTACATATTAGTGTGTGCTGAGCAGTACCAACAGTGGTAGGAGTTAAAAATGTCAGGTGTTCCTCAGTGGGCATTGTGGGGAATTTGCTAGGGAGGTTTGCTGGGTGTTACTGATTGCAATTAATGTGTGGCAGGTTCTTGCTGACAATCAGATTTTTTAATTATCATGTTACTTCAGTATTTCATTTCATGTTACTTCAGTTTCTTTTTCTCTAGAAATACAGAAGTGAAGAAAGAATTGTTTATCTCTTGCAGTTCTGCATGTATTTTGTTCCTGTTTCATACTCTGTTGATGTACTTTGCAGGTGGTTATACCTTGCACTTTCCCTCACTTGCTTTCTCCTCTTCTGTCTCATTTTCTGCTCCATTTCATAATGCAGCCCTCCTGAACAGCCTCTCTCATTCTGGAGATTGATTGCTTCTGAAGAACCAAATCACAATAAATATCTAACAATCAGGCTCAGAGCCATAAGTCAGAGGTAAAAACCAAAATGTTTGGCCTGAGTTACTGTGCTGTTCATAAGTTAAAGCTTGTGCATCCTGGGACAAGGCACCCTGAGGTTTGTAAGTACACTTGGCTTTAGAAGGGAACAAGCACTCACTGCTTGTGCCAAGGAGGCTGCAGGAGCATTGTTATTTTGAGTAATTGCGTGTACATGCACTTGCACACAATAGCAGCAGGTGTTTGTGTGCAAAGCCTGTGCTCAGGCATAAAAGTGATTTTGAATTCCCAAAGGGAAGATTCTTGTCTGGGGTGGGTGATGTGGCCACCTATGAGTTTTAAGCCAGAGCTGTTTACATCGCCTGAGGTACTGGCCTGCTTATGGCCACAGCCTGACCTCTCACGTGCAGTGGTCCATTTGTTGTAATGCAGTGTGAAATTTGGTGCTGAGCTGGTGTGGGCTGAAGGTCTACAAGTCATCTGGTTTGAAAACTACAGATGAAGTTTGCTAAAAGAACATTTCCTTTCACAAAATTAGAAGGTATAGTTTCAGGAAAATTTTGTCTTAAAATGCCTCATTTGCTCAACCAACAGCTTGTGAATGCTAAGGCTTTTCATGAAATTTAAAGTATTTAGTCTTCTCTGCTTAGAAATTACCTTCATTTATTTGTTTCTGTTTTTTGAATTGACTGTCTCTATGTGAATGAAATTTCTTCTGTATGCAGGAATGATGTATTTTTTTTTATTTATTTGGCTTGGTTTTGTCTAAGGCATCAGAACCCCCCATGCAGTGTAGCTCCCTTCATGAAAGCTATTATATTCATAACTGAAATATATAAGGATATCCATAGTTCAAAATAGTGAATAAATTACTTTTTTGAAGATGGATGGGGCAAGTCCTTTCCAACATCTAACTTTCATAACTGTATCTTTCCTACCATGCCAAATGTCACAGGTGCAGTTAACTATGGATTCCAGGCACAGCCCATGGGATTCCCAGGTGGATTTGTTCCACCTGTCCAGAACCAGCCCACCATGGATGGGACAATGTGGATGCCTATCCCCCCTTCTATTCCCAGCTGCCCTCCTGGACTGGAGTACCTCACACAGGTACCTGCACCCTTCCTCCTTTCCCTGAGATGAGGTATTCTGCTCTGGGAAGCAGCCTACGTCCATGAAATAGCTAAATAAAGCGTATGTCTGTGTTGCAGCTGCAGGGGTTGCTGCCTGTGGGCTGCTAAGTGAAGTCTTTTGTAATGTCTGAATGCAGAGACACCTGTTAGAGATGTAGCACTTTTCATGGAGTACCTTCCTGCCAAGTAGGATGCTAAAGGATGGGGACACAGGGCTCTCACACATCCTTACCATTTCTGAAGTTACTGTTTGGGGCATGTAATGTTCTTTAGAAAGGTGTAGAGAATAAATACCTGTAATATGGGCAGCTCTAGCCCACTAGAAGCACTTAATTTTCTACATGATGCTTTCTTCACACCTCTTAATATTGTTAGTAGAGGTGCCAGTCAGACTTCACAGGATAGAGAATGCTAATAGCAAAATAAGAATTGTTTCCACACTACTGAAGATATCTTTGTACTGTAAAATATAGTTCATCTCAGCTCTGAAAAGATTAATACTGATGTACTGTTGCCAGTTTTGCAAAGTGTTAAAAAAAAAAAAAGTACTGTTGAGGAGAGTCTGTTTTCCCCTGAATTTTCCTTAAAGCTGAGCAGTAGCTGAGCTTCTAAAATATCTCCATTTCCTGCCTTTGTCTGTATGGAGTCTGTGGGACATGATGTCAGAGCTCTGTCAGGCTCTGAGTCCTGAAAGAAGCACAGGCAGGTTTTCCCTGTGTGCTTGTAACCAGATCAGTTTGGATTCAGCTCTCCCCATCTGCCCCAGTGCTCTGGAACACTCTTTTGATAAACTGGCAGAGGACAGGACAAGGAGGGGAGTGAGCTGTTTGCTGAGTTTAACTGGTAGATAATCTGCCTCTACACAATGTATTGATCCATGCATTTTTTTTCTAAAATGAAACAGCAGCTGCTCTTGAAACTACATTTTTTTCTTAGTTGCAACTTGTTAACTGTTTATTCTGTTTTATTTTTCAACCGTGAGCAGATTGACCAGATATTAATTCATCAGCAAGTTGAACTTCTTGAGAGTAAGTACAAAGTATCTGCATCTAATAATCCCAAGAACAGTAAGGTTTAGACTTCTTTTGATGCTATGTTTTTAAGGTGGTTACCACCTTTGTCTTTTTTGTATTACCGGTTTCCATTCCTGCAGAAGTTGTGGAGGAGAGAAGAGAGAAAAAAGAAGGGAAGAAGATTTTCAGCAGGTTCTATATTACAAAGGATACACAGCAATGCAACTGAATAATCATGGTTATAGATGCTGTAGTTGATATATAGCTAGTTATAAATGAAGTCACACATTTCCAATGTTACTTATTAACAATGATTTCTACTTCCCTCTCTTCCTGATTTAAAGACCTTGTTTTCTGTCCTCTTATACCCCACCTAATTCTGTGGATTGGCATGTGGCTTTGATCCAGTTTACAGGCAATCCTGCTGTTTTAGCAAACTGAATGGCTTTTCTTTTGCACCCCTCATTCTGTGCTTTAAGAATATCCAAATTGTATTCTCAGTGTCTTTCAAACAGAAGAAATAAAATGGACCATATATCCCAGCTGACCACTAATGTTGCTGCTGCATTTTTCTTTCCAGTTCTTTCTAAAACTTAAAAGAGTGCTTTCATTTGTTGTAGAAATGAATTAAAATTTCTTTTCTGGCTCTTGTTGCTTTTGATGTGTGCTCCTGTAAATCTCGACTAAGAGGGTTTTTTGTGGCTTTCTCATTCTGAACTTTTCTGGCTTCACCCCGAAATTCACAACTCTCTTTAATGCTCATCCATTCAATTCACCCCTGCTGTGTTATTGGTAATGGTGATGCTGGCTCAGGCAGCAGGTGTCTGTCTCTGGTGGGAAACATTGGGGACTGATGGAAATCTCTGTTTCTTCCCACATGTCCTTGTTCATGGTGGCTGCTTCTCTCTGAACCTCTCTGTCAGGCTTGAAGGTCCTTTCCCTATAATTTCCCTTTGCCAGCAGCTGCCTCTGACAGACTTTGCCTTCCCAAAGCGCAGCTGTAGAGGTAGCGGGGAGGGTCTGACCAGGCACAGAATTTAGGTTTTCTCCCATTTTTCAGTTTTGACTGGCTTTGAAACACGCAACAAATACGAACTCAAGAATGCACTGGGGCAAAGGGTGTACTTTGCATCAGAGGACACTGACTGCCTCACCAGGAACTGCTGTGGGCCAGCACGGCCCTTCACCATCCGCATCACTGACAACCTGGGCCGCGAGGTGATAACGCTGCAGAGACCTCTGCGATGCTCCTCCTGCTGCTTCCCCTGCTGTCTGCAGGAGGTGGGTGCTGCCTCTCACTGCCTTCCTTCTCGGGGACAGTGACCTCCTGGGCAGTTTTAAGGATCCAGTTGTCTTGGATCAGGAGGTGAGGTGAAACAAGCCAGGGTTTGCCAGTAAGGTGTGAGAAGAGAGACCTGTGAGTGGGGCTCTTGGTCTGGGAAGAAGTGACTTGGACTCGCTGGCCGGTTCTGATTGTGGTAATGAAAAATCTGGTTGAACAGCATGTCTGGGAACTTCTGGCTGGTGTACTGGGGATGGAATAAGGCAACAGCTTTCATAAAATAACTGCTGGAGTTTTCATTTTACATCTCTGAAAGCTATAGTAACATTCAGCACAGGAGATAATGAAGCTTTTAAAATATGAACATAATTCTGGAATGATGCAGCTTCTGAAACTCTACATCTTAGCCTATTCAGGGGTCTGCTGAGGCAGGTGTAGTAGCTGCACCCTATAATGCCTTCACTGAATGCTTTGGGTATGTTTGCTGCCTTTCTTTCACTGGACTTTAATCCTTATATTGTAGATGCATAGTTTATGTGCTCCAGAGCCTGACGAGTCTCATTGTTTTCTTGAAGGCAAAATCTGGATAAGAGACCTGCAATCTGAGTGGTCTTATGAAAACACTCACAGCAAAATGCTTTGTAAGGCCAGATAGTTGTGGAAAAATAGGTAGTGTTTCATTTGTGTGCTGGTGTGGGTTTTGTCTCACAAGCATATGAAAGCATGATCATTCACTTGGAGGTTTTCTCTTTCCCGTGAAGCTGGAAGTCCAGGCACCTCCAGGAATAACAGTTGGTTATGTTGTCCAGAACTGGCACATCTGCCTGCCAAAATTTACCATTCAAGATGAGAAAAGGACAGATGTACTGAAAATTACTGGCCCATGTATTGTGTGCAGGTGCTGTGAGGATGTTAATTTTGAGGTATGCAATGTAAAAATTGTTTGCATGTATCTGCTTTCAGTCAGTAGTTTGATACTAGTTTGTCGCTCGCCTTACTACCTATCAACTGCACTGTAGTATATATTGATTGCTATATCATCTTTTAATGCTGGTGTAATCAAATCCCTTCTCTAGACACCAAAACTACTCTAGATAAACCAGACAAACTTCCAGCAATGTCGTATTAAAGCCCTTCATCAGTGATCACTGAGAAAAATTCCTTGTGGCTGCATGCAAATCATTTAATTAAAATATTTAGCAGCAAAATCTTTTTGAATCTGTTATGCCAGGCTCTAAGAAAAATATCGTCAGCTGTATCAGGTATTTATTAAAATTACTTCCGTCAAACACTTATTTAATCATCTAATTATCAAAATGAAATAGTAAGTTAAGGTAATTTAGACCTGAAATACAGAGTGGAATGACTGAAGAGTTAAAATTTTCCTTTAAAAATAATATTGATTAATGCAACATTGCTTTTGTGGACATTCAGTAAAAGATAAACTAGGCTGCAATTTAATGTTTAAAATGGTGTCGCAAATAGTTACTACAGAAAATTATAATAATTTTATTTTGGAAACTAATCTTTCACATGGCCCAGAAGACTGGATCTGACTTTAGAAAACGTAATGTTGCCAGAGGGCTAATCTCTACTTTCAAACAGAAGAACGTAATTTGTTTAATTTTCACTTGAGCAGTTCCTGATATATGGCAGGAGAAACTAATTCACTCTCTTGGCTAAAAGATACCACTTCTAGCAGTGTGTGTGCATGTGGTTGCTGTATCTCAGCACCATCAAGGGATTGAATTTCCCAGTCAGATTCAGAATCAAGTTCAAGGCTCTAATACTTAAGACCAACTTTCTGATAGTGTGATTGCCTTTTGGTACAAACAATTGCACTCAATAACTGCATTAATTCAAATAACAGTCTGAAGCTTTTAAATTGATCTATTCCAAAATGGATTTGGGAATATTATGAATGATGGGTTTGATGATGCCTTTTTAAATTTTATGTTAAACTCTAGGTGATGTCTTTGGATGAGACTTCTGCTGTTGGTAGGATTTCTAAGCAATGGACTGGGATTGTGCGGGAAATGTTTACCGATACAGATAACTTTGGAATCTCATTCCCAATGGACCTTGATGTGAAAATGAAAGCTGTCATGATTGGTGCTTGCTTCCTTATCGTAAGTCTGTCATTCACTAATATATGAATATAAACTAACTTTTTCATCTCCATGTTTAAATTGTGATGGTAAAGGAGTCAGTTTTAAGCTACTTCAAGCAGGCAACAGCTTGGGAACTTCTGTGTGTAAAGCTGACCACAAAAAGCAACACAGAGTTATTTCAGATAATAAGCTTATTCTAGACTCCATGAAGTGCTAATTCTATTTAAAAAGAGTTTTATATTTGGTAGGACTGAAAAATGCAAAAGGGAAGACTTCTTACAGACTCTTTAGGAGAGAAAAGCAAGTTTAAGGATGGTGAAACTAGAAAAATACAGATTAGCAGTAGCCAAGAGACCAATCCGAAGCCTGAGGAGGTCGCTGGACTGATGGAGAGCTGAATGCTGCAGCCTCTGCCTCCCGATTCTCCTTGGAAGCCTGTGAAGCACTGAGTTGAGTGAGATTAATGCTCTAGAGCAGTAATTTCCAAATGGAGGAACTAGAGTGGGGCTAAGCTCGATGAACTTGTCAGAGCACTTCTCAGCTGCACTCAGACTGTCAGGAGTGCAGTGCAGCTCACTTTCCTCTTTGAAAACAGTGTGCAACACACTCCTGTTTCCCCCTAATGGTACAATTCTGCATCCAGGCACCATTTAAGAGCATGCACTGCTTCTGTGGTGGCTGAGCTGCTGAGGGGCAGGAAATGGGCATGTGAAGCACCTGGAGTTTGAAAAGGTCTCCCCAGCCTCTGAAGGCCTGTACATGAGGACGGTTTTGTTTAGCTGGGTGTGTTCCTGTGCTGCTGAGTGCATCAAGGGCAGCATTAGTGAGTGCGAGCAACCCAGGCTTTGAGGCATAGAAATGGGCCCCCCACTGACAAACTAGAAACAGTCATAATTGTGATGAACTCCAGTCTGAGGTAAAATGAGAGGGAATGAGCCAGGTTGAACAAAGTCAGGGCAGAAATCCCAAGTAAAAGAAGCATAGCTTTGGCTAGTGATAAATTAAAAGTTTCCATGCTGGTCTTTCACCATGTTTCTCTCTCTGTGGGTGTCCCATTCTGAGAGACCGAGGTGGTAAGGGCACGGCAAATGTGAACCCACCTTCTTTTCACCCTTTGAGATTTCTTAGAAGAAGGTGTACATCTTGCAATGCAGCCAGGAGATCTTTGAACTAAGAGCCACATTTAAGAATTATTTATTTTGTTTGCCTTTTTTTCTATCCCCTTAGGACTTCATGTTTTTTGAGTATAGTGGGTAATTAAGCATCAGCGAGCAGGAGTTTGCTAATGAAATCTAGATGTTCTGCCTACAAGGAAGAAGAACATGGATCTCCCAACTTTCCAATGAACTGCAGAGCTCCAGTAAGAATATGAGAAATGTACATGTTATAGTTACACCTCTAGAAGCTGAAAGCTTTATGGTCTTTTTTATTATTTTTTAATCTGGTAAAAGAATTTGTTATATTCAAATAAGGACTCTTTATCTGTACAGATCAATACTGTGATTTAGAGTAATAAATAGCAACCTTTTTTCCCCAAGAACTCTGTAATTTTGAAGTAACTAATTATAGTAGTTATTTATAACAACGATAATAATACTTTGATTCCTAAAAAAGAGGACTGCTTCTATATTCAATATTGGTACTAACTAAGCCTAATAAAGAGATACTGATGCATTCCTGGTATTCTTCTTTGGTAGTTTTGCCTTGGTGTTCACATTCTATTGTTTCCATCTTCCTGTCAAACACATCAAATACATACATTCAGAGCAAAGTAATACATTTGAACAGAACTATCTGAAAGCAGTGTAAAATTTTATTACTCTGGTGTACTAGATCTGTCTGAGCTGGAGTTCATTTCCCCAGCAGCCCTTTGCTCTGGGAGCTGGAAGGGTGCTATAGCTCAGCAGTGTTTTGGCTGCAGCTGAGCAGAGCTGGCACAGCAGCAGCGCTGTCTCTCCAACATTCCTACCTGCCTTGAGTAGGCTGGGGGTGGGCAAGGTACTGCCAGGGGATACACACCCAGGCCAGCTGACCTGAATTGACTGAAGGGACATTCCACACCATGTGACATCAGCTCAGATATAAAAGGTGAGAAAAGGAGGAGGAAGGGGGTTCATTAATTTTTTACAGTGTTCCCAAGCCTTCCCAAGCAATCACTTCTGTGCCTGGGAAGTGCTGCTTCCCAGGAAGTGGCTGGACATCACCTGCTGATGGGAAGTAGAGAATAAAATTTTTCTTTTTCTTACTCTGTGCACACACAAACTTATGCTTTTGTTTTAGTAAACTGCTTTATATCAACCTACAAGATGTTTTCTATCTTATTGCATCTCCCCTGTCCTTCTGAGAAGGGGAGGGACAGAGCGGCTTGGTGGGCACCTGGCACCCTGCCAAGGTCAACTCACCACATCCAGTGGTAAATATGTTGTCAAATATGCTTCTTCCTAAGGGTGACCTAATTTCCTAATTTGGGCTATTTTGACACTTAAGGCTTGTATGCTCACTAACAGAAGTGTAGAGGTGACAGGAAATAAAACGTTGTGCCTGCTTCTGTTTAATAATCCTTTAGTAATTGCTTTGTGCATGAGCGTGACCTGAGGCAAGGAAAAACTGGTTAGTTATTTCTCAGTTTCTCCAGTCCTTTTGCTACTCATTTAGCCCATGCTTTTTCACAGTTTGTGAGTGTCTGTTGGTTTGAGGGCACAGAGACCAAGTGTTCTTAGTAAATAGAACAGTTTCAGTTCAAAAGCTGACACACGAAATGTGCCAATTTATTAGAATTTATAGCTTTATTTAAATTATTTAAATATTTTATGTAAAAGTCCAAGCAATGGATAAGTTGGAAGTTCTTAACCCAGCACACAAGCACATGCGCAGAATGGTTCTTGGGATCCAGCTATGGAGAGAAGCCCTTGCCAATATTTTCAGTTGCATTCTAGTCCTGATGAGTCTTTTGTTCAGTATTTTCAATTTAGTGGTTGCTTCTGGCCAATCAAAAAACAAAAGAAAAGTGAAATGCCATTGCTGCTGTGTACCTGGATTCTCTTTGCTGTTGGAAGAATTGTGCAAATTTCGGACAACAGTCCAGACTGTTCTGGAAGTCTTTAAATTTTATATTGTTCCTTGTTAAATTAGCTTCTGCTGGTGAAGTTCCTTTTATATGGAATTGCTGGAGGTGCATTTTTGATTCGTCAACACTATTCTTAGGGAACTAACTTAATATTATTATTTAAAAACTATTTTGCACTATTGACCATCTATTAATGAGATACCAGAAATCCAATTTTGCTAAAATCAGCTAAAAGTTTCTGATTGTTTGAGTTAGAAGTAGAAGCTACATGTATTAAGATCCAGACCTGTCCTTCAGGAATTCACATGGCTAAGTCCATCACTATTATTTTTCCTGTAAGGGGGAGCACACTGCTTCAGTTCTGCCTGTAGCTCTGAAGTCCCAGGCTCAAGCACACTGAATAACTGCACTTTTTCCATAAATGTTTGGGAAGTATGAAAAATACCTATTTACTTCTATGACAGGTGCTACATAGAATTTAAATTTACATTTTGCATTAGAGTGAGGTCTGTGGCTGAGGAATGAATGGAATAACATTTTGCAAGTAGACAGAACAAGGGTACCTTTGCCTTTGGTGAAAAGGATCTTGTATCATAAATTCATACTCTGACAAACTGGAGAGTGTATGCAAATTTAAGCAAGATGTTAGAAGGCTGGGCTAATAGGACACAAGGAGACTTTGTTTTCATTCCTTCAAGTAATTAAAATTTTTTCATTCAAATTTTTTTCTTAGGTATTCACACTAAGTCCTGGAAGCACCATTGTCCCAATAACTTTGCATACAAAATTACATAGAAAAATTAATGTACATCTCAGTAGAGAAGGGAAGAATGGGAGAATGCAAATGGTTAAGAATGATCAACTTCACATCAAGATGTGTAGGAAAACAATGCTACAACTCTTATATCTTAAGTGATGCCGGAATGATTTTTGTCTTTTCTTTTATATACCTTTTACACAGTTCTCTGTATCCACAAGTATTAGCAGTATGCATACTTGCAACCTTTTACTTAGTTTAGTGCTTAGTGTTTTGTAAGTGTTCTGCAGGCCTGAGACTAAACACCCCAGAACTGCAGAGCCAGGGAGACCAAACATTCCTACTGTCTCAGGAACCCAAGGTCTCCTGGCAGGAGGATCCTGTAAACTAGGGCTTAGCCCACCCCAACCTCATTATTGGGCCCCCTTGTTAGATATGCTAATGTGTAAAGTCTATAACTGGCGTGTATGATTGGTGGGGAGGGCATTTTGCCACACTTCACCTGGTTGAAGTGGATGCACTGAACAGGATCCTGATTAAAATACTGAGGTAAAGACCCCAACCCCTCTAACCGTGTCTAGCTTCATTTTCCTAACACCAGGAAAAAGGCATCATAAGGAGAATTTCAATTGCAAGTGGTAACAATTGTGTGCAGCTTAATCAAAGCAGAGCTATGTGTGCTTACACATAGGTTTCTCAAATACAGTGAAACTCAACAGTGAAGTTGTGTAAGTTTTGCTGTTGCCTGTTTAGGTTTTTTAGATTTTGTGCTGCTCAGATTTAGTGGTCAAAATGCTACAGTTTATTCCCTTACCACATATTCAGCAAAATTAGTAAATAGGTAAAAATTTAGATAACCTGAAAGAATAAGTGAATCCAGCTAAGGAGTAAGAAGTGGCAGCTACGCATCTTAGATTTGCCAGAATTGTGGTAAGAACTGGAAAGAAGTTCTACAACCTCAGATCATAAAACAACAGAGAGAGCTTTGGACTGGAGGAACTTCCCATCAGCTGGGTAACTGGATAACTCTGGCACTGGTTACACAGCTCATAAACTTTTCTCTTGTGAAACAGTTCACACTCTCTTATGAAGATAAAAATATTGCAGGAGAAGTCCTAACTAAACCTGTCAAGGGGTAACTCTTTAGTTAACCAAACAATATCTTATTGCTTTTGTCATCTCACTTTTTTTTCTAAAAATGCTATTTAATTGAAAAATGGTTGATCCATAAATTTTTCAAGAACTTCTGGAAAATTGCTCATTTCTGAAATGGTGTTAAATGAAGAATAAATAATTCTTTGAGCTGTCTTTTTTTTTTTTTCATTTTGAAAGAATCATAACAGCAACCATATTTAATAAATCACCAGAATCTAGAACTCTCCACTCTTCATCCGTCAGACAATAAGCAATACAATGATTTAACCCCCTCTCCATAAATCCAGGCTTTGTAAAACATTAGAAGATTTCCAGCATGCCGCCTGTTATTCAATTGCATCTCAGGGAGATTGAGCTGTTACATAAAACCTTTACAGAGTGAGATTTGCAGATGGATTTCTCTAGTTCTGTTAATGACCTTTCCATCTGTGCCATCCTGGGAAGCTTTTCATCTCGAGCTACATAGGAGATGCAGTTGCTTAATAAAACCCTAGGGTCCATATAGCACACAAAACCATAATTTATATGATGTTTCTCAGTAGAAAAGCATAATGAATTCCACTTTCCAGAAAACAAAGTTATAAGTGTTAAAAAAAGTTTTTGCTAATAACCTTGCTAATTGGAAAAGAGAGGAGCATTGTTTTAAAGTATATTGTATAACAGTTTGCCTTTTAAAAACATTTTCGTTCATATTTGCAAAGTTCAGAAAAAGGTCTCCTTGGGTCTTTTTGTTGACCCCAGGACAACTCTTACATCCCTCATGTACCTCGTGTTGGTTTTACCAAGAATAACTTTGACAAAAGCTGACAGTAGGAGCAGGACTGCACAGCAAAAGGTGAATAAAGAAGAAGAAAGCAGCTGTTTTTCCTGAACTAAATTTAGCTCCCATTACTGTAGGTGCAGGGGTAACTCTTGGGAAATGCACGGGATAATAAAGAAAATAAAATCTTTGTTCAAGGGAATTTATTGTAAAATTGTGTGGTTCAAGAGTTTCACTGCCGATGGCCATTGTATGATAGGGATGTTGATAATTTGTGAGAGGAAAGGTAAAGGTAAAAGCAAGATTCAAGGAAGAAGTTGCAAAATCAGAGAAGCTTGAAGATAAAGGAACCTCTCACAGCCAGGGCAAGGAAACAGTTCTGGGTTGCATGGAGGGGAAACCACTACTCCACCACTAGATGAAGAAGCCATGCTAAGCAAAAAGCTTGAGGTTTTATCTGACATTAGTGAGGCAGGAGATAAAAAAGGTATAAGAACCTGAGATAAAATAGCATGAGGTCAGAGGGAGATTCTCTCCCAGTGTGGAGGGAAGAGCCCAGCAGGTGGAATTCTATTGGGTTGGACCAGGGCTCTACATGTCCTTTCATGATGTATATGTTTATACATGTCACGTTTATGTGCTGGGGGTTTAGCAGCTCCCTGTCACCATTCATAGGGGACTTCCATACATAACTGATTTTCTTCGAGTTTATAGCTATATTTGACCTACCACTTAGGTTTGGTTTATTTACAATTTTAACCTGATAACATTATATTTTTAAAGACAGCACTGAGGAGAAAATACCCATGAAAACATTGCAGCATACCAAAGAGGAAGAGATAACAGGGACATTCGATTACTGTTCCTCCTAGTTTTCGATGGGTGGCAGTGTTAGCACAGAAATTACCTTTTCACTGCTTAAACCTGGCTCTGAGATCCACAGGCGGTTTCCTTAGATGTTATTCTGATTTTTTCAGTGGAGGAATTTCAGATTACACTATCTCCAAAGTATGAATTCCCTACATAAGTGTGGAAAGCTAGATGTATCTTTCCCACCAAAGCAGCAAAATACTAAGCTTCAAATGCAATTACACACCACTAGGAAAATTAAAAAATATGCGTGTCCATGTTAAACCACGATTGATTTAAAATACTTAGGCAAAATACTGTGTAATGTCCTTAAAGCTGCATTAGGCTTGCATGGTATAATTTCGAATTGGACTATGATTTCTGACAGAATTTACTACATAAAGCAAAAGGTTATATTAATATACCACAGCAGGGTATATCAAAGCAAAGAAGCTGATTTTATTGCTGGTTTAATGTCACTGATTTGTGTCTAAGGTGAACTGAGCCCCCTAGACACGAGATGGCTTCAGTGTGAATGGCTGTGGTGTGGACTGCCAGCCCCTCTGGCTTTGTTTTGTGGTTTCTTTTTTCTCGCTCTCTTTTTTATTTTTTCTTTGGTTTTTTTTGTTTTTTTTTTTGTTTGTTTGTTTGTTCTTGTTTTTTTTGTTTTGTTTTGTTTTGTTTTGGGTTTGTTTATTTTTGCTTTGTTTTGTTAAATTTAAACTTGCTGCTTATGCCTCAGCTGGTTTAACCTTTAGCTGACCTAGTTATTGAACCAGGGCAGCTGGTAGCATCTGAGGCAGTCGATATTTCTTGTCCTTTGTTGCTTGCCTTTTCCAAGGAGCAAACAGACACTGGTGGGAGGCTGGGCAGCAAGCACAGAGCTGAGAGCACCAGGACCTCGCAGCTCCTACTGTCCCTGCCCCTGTGCTCAACCACTGTCAGTCAGGGGGAGTGGGTTAGAGCAGCGCAGGTACCACTGGGCAGGAGCCTCCAGTTCCTTGCTTCACGTGCTGCAGAGAGGGAGTGACATGCCAATGTTCAGCTACAGGAAAATTCCACACATCTCTGCATCACCACTTCGAGGAGCACGGACAAAGGTGCATTTCAAAGGTAAGTGTTCAAGCACTGCAGTGCTGCCCTGGCACTGCCTGTGAAGTTGGGAGTCAGTGCTGGCACCGTGGTGAGTCACTGAGCTGGCAGGAGCCCCAGGAGAGAGTTGTGGGCAGCAAATGCTGCATGGAAACTCCCAGGCTGACTGAGGTTTGTGCTGAAGGCTATAATTAAAGCTATTCATAAGAACAGAAGTATAAACAAAAGGTAACTTGCTAATTTAAATGACCCAGTCATGTTTTGACCCTAAAGGTGCTGAAGACTTTGGGGCTGCCTTAATTTTGTGGTTACAGGAGCATTTTGCTGGTGTTGTGTATGACCAGCACATCAGCTCAATCGTGTTTTCTACGGTCCTGGCTGCACGTTCCTGCTCCTGTAGTCCCTCTTGTGTAAGTGTACAGTTCCCCCTGAATGTGGGGATTTTTTTGGCACAATTTGAACAGCACAACCTCTCAAGGTATCTGACCTTGCACAAGCATTTCTTTGTGGTGGTCTGCTTTCTCTTTAGTTATACCCTCCTGTACAACTGAGCTGTCATGTACATCATTAAGGAGCTCCCTCCAGCAGTCTTTACATGCTGTAAGTTGTTCCTTCTGTTCTTTATGATCTTTCCCAAGCTCAGCCAATATTTCAGCTCAAGTTCAGTCTCCTGGTCTTACTGTGGCTCTCTCCAGCCAGGTATAACTGCATGGACGAACACTCACCCTGAGGAATTTGAACAAAATGAATCCTAACACTGCGAGGGTGTGTGTGTAGGCCAAAGACCCACACATTAGCACCTAAATTCTGTCTTTCTTTGCTCCTGCAGCCAATCTTATTTTCTAACTAGTATAAAACCTTTTCTTTTGATCCCACTGCAGATGGCTGTACAAGGGGACTGGGCACACTGCTTTATTGTCTTGTTTTTCTGAGAGCAGAATTTGTGGCTCGTGGAAAATATAGGTCTTTCAGCAGACTGAGGCTGAGCTTGCCTGTTTATGCCTGTGTTCTGCTTAGACAGAAAAGAAATACAAGCAAAGTTGTTGAACACAGACAAGGGCTCACTGTGCCCTGTCCATTCCACTGAACAAACTTTGGAAGGTCTATTAGAGGTGGTTAGCTAATATTAGAATGTACCAAGAATTAAAGCCAGCCATTGAAATGAAGAACTTACCTATGTGCTGCAGAACATAGAAAAAAAAAAGGAAGGAAAACTAATGTAGTAGTGCTAGAGAAGAGAGCAAGAGAGGAAGGCAAAATCTGTTGAATAAATCAACTAAATTTTTGTACATTGTTTGTGCTCCATTTATGGTGTTCAACTTTTTAAGCAATATGCCTAGCTTACTGGAAATATTTGTGCAAAATTGCATATTAATGAAAAGGAATGAAAAATAAATTTTAAAAAGTATCAGTGGTTCTGCATGTTCCAAGGAAGCTACTACGGAGTGATGCCAGAGTAAAACACCAACTAATCAGCACCTCTTAAGCTGAAAATATGAAATCTTTACATCAAATTGTTTTTCCTGGGGATTTGCACTTCAGTAATTATGTGGTGAAATTCAGCAAAAACCTCTCACTATCAGATAAACTCAAGCCAAATTTTCAGAGAGAAGTGTGCACAAGTGAAGTTTTCATCTTTTCAGAAAGAGGTAATGAGGTGTAAACATCTACAAAACACGTTTGACTTCAAAATCCTTTGAGCCAGGCTGGAAAAAGTCAAAGGCAATGAGCTACCTGGTCCAGAGGGCACCTAAATCCACTGATAAATCTCTGCATCCCAGCTCAGATCCAGCCATAGGAGTATTTCTATCTAGGTGCAGCTTGGGGGATTTTTCACCAATCTACATTTATGATTAGAATTTGATTACTTAAAAATGCAAATATACCTGCTGACAATGGGAAAAAGCTAGAGAATGATGCCAAAAATATCAGAGCTTGAAATCTCAGCATAATCAAACTGCAGTCTGGAGTGACTGGATAAAAGAGCATGATGAGAGCTTTCCTTGGAGTTGTGCTGCCTGATTACATGTAAATATCGGAAAGATATTGCAATTCCTGAAGCTTCATTCCTTCCTTGAGACTGTCACCTTGCCCCCCAGATAGCTCCTGAGCTGTCTCCCTGCAATTCATTTTGACTGAGGTGCTTTTCCTTCAGCTAGGAGGTAAAATAAGGCATTTCCACCCAGGCTGCAACAAGTGATGCTGGCTGTCCTTTTGCTGCTGAGGTAAATCTGTATTGATAAAGCATTTGCAAATGCCTTCCTACAAACTCCCACTGCACTTCTACTAATAGCTGATGGCTGTTAACAGGCTGTCAGCATGGCATCAACAGTTTACCCTGCTGAGGACCAAAATGTTTTAATCTAACACATGTTCTTCTTTGGCTGTAATATGAGTGTGCAGTGAGTGTAACATTCTGGTCAAAACACCTGATCAAGTCTTTCTTATGCTAAAATATAGGTAGTATAATTTTTTTCTCCCAAAAGAAAGAAAATAAAAGCATCCAGGTAGAACAATGAAGATATTCCTGTTAATATAGCAATTTTGTGTTTAAAATTGTTATATATCATGTAATTCTCTAGAAAATGATATTTGAATTAATGATTATGTTAGATTTAGTTAGACAGTTCCCTGTTTGTTGGAGATTTCTGTGACTGTGGAGCAGTCCCAAGTCCCATCAGTTCCATGCTAATAATGTAGCAGATCACAAGTGCACAAGATTACTATGATACAAAAGTTTACACACAAAACTCCCAAATGAGTTTTAGTGAAAGATTAAGAATTTATTCAATAAATTTAAAATCTGTAGAAGTTGGGCAAGCATTCACAGGAATCATCTCCCAAAGAGCAGCATTCTCTTCCTCACCACCACTGGAAAGGCACATGATCCCCTACAGCACTGCTATGGGGCACGCCCTGGGCAGTGCAGGAGGACCCAGGAGTTGTGCCGCGGGGCTGCAAATTCCATTGCCAGTGACATCTGCTGTCCCCCAGGGACCTGTCAGCAACAGGCACCTCAGGCACAGCACACATGGAGAAACAAAGCATATTTGCTTCTACCTGCTTTCTGAATCTTCGCTTACTTCCAAATATTTTCCAGTGGGTTATGGGGAGAGCACGTCCCAGAGAAGTGTTGCTTCCATGCTCTCATCCACCCACCACCTAAATTAGGTGTTTTATAAATATTTAACCATCAAAGCATCAAAGTCTTTGCCCAGTCATGCTCTCAGGTTAGGGAGCCCCAAAATGATGGGAATCACAGGCTGAAGTTTGTGTGGAGTTAGAAGTGAATGGACAAATTCACAATGAAGCCTCCTCCATAATGACAGACAGATAAATCACGTCTGTTTTCCTCTACAATACAAAGAGAGAAAAAGCAAAAGAATGACCTAATTTAGTCATGGAGATGAATAATGTGACAGGAGAGTGTTCTTAAAAACACACATAAAATGTAAATCCCTCTTTCCTGTGAGTGCCTGGGCAGCAGTTGACTTCTGTGACTCATTTAACAGAAATTGCATGGGAAAAAGGCTAGGCTTTCTCTGGGATGAAAAGAACAAGAGTAAATGATATAAACGGTGATTGTAAAGCAAATTCCTGCCTAATATCCCCTGTCTGCACTGTATGAAAAGCAAACACAGCCAGTAAAGCTGCAGTAGGTTCCCTGTCTCTGGAGAGGTGAAGAGGACAGGCTCCACAAACAGAGCTCCAAGGCTTTGAAGGATGACTGCAGATGCTGATCCTGTTCAGAAGAGAAAAGGAAAGCACCTCATCTGAGACTTTTGGTGTGCTGACTGAAAACTGTGGTCATCTAACGAGTAGCTTTTCCTCACTCCAGTCAGTCATTGGTGGAATGTGGAATAAGTGACATGGGAGTCACAGCCAAAACAATTCCCCAACTGGATGCAGGGAGAAAGAGTCGGACTGGAAAAAGTGTGTGGATGGCCTACGTGCAGCCAAGTTCCAACTCACAGCCACTGTTTATGGAAGTTTATATTCAGCTACATCATCAGCTGTCTCAATTACAGCCCTAGAGCACAGGAGGAATAAAAAGCTAGAATTATGTTTGAGAACTGGAGAATTGTTTGTAATACCTCACAGAACTAATATATATTGATAGACAGCAATCTGGGCTGCTCATGAGCAGCAGGAGGAAGATATGAAGAGAAGGATTAAATGGCCTGCTCTTACTAAAACAACAATATTCTTCATTCTCTCTGATACTGATTTGGAAAAAGACACATGAGATATCAAGAACAGAAAGAGGCTGCCACTGAGATTTTGCAGAAGCCTGACTTCAGCAGCATATAAATTTTTTTGAATATCTGTGATTTAGGGGGGATTTTTTTCCTGCCTTTATATTGTCTTCATCAGGCACTGGAAGTCATAGTACCATCTCTGGCTTTGGTAACTACTTTGAGCAGGGTCCAATTTAAAGATTATATTTTGTTTTAAAAGCAAGCGATTTCTGTTCTTTAGACTGGAAAGCTGGGGAGGTTATCCCTATTACCTCTTGGAAGGGTGAACCTTTACATTGGGTAATATGAATAGCCTGTGACAATAATAATACCTCACAACAGCTTCATATAACGATTTGAGGAGTCCTGATGGCTCAGTTAATACTTAGTCTCAACGTCATCATTCAGATTGCTAGCCCCCTGCTAGCCCAGGTGGTGCTAGTGGGCTTTTGCAGACTCTCACCACAATACTGACACAATTCTGTCTGTCTGACCCTTCTCTAGAGTCAAACAATACCATAATAAAATCTAATTAATAATAATCTACTAAGATTACTTAATGTGCCTGCTGAGGAAAGATGTTTACTGAATATTCCTTATCTTGGACAAACTTCTGTCAAGAAGCATCTCGAAAATAAGGATGCATGAAAGGAAAATAATGTGACAATAAATGAGGTAAAGGTTTTTTGTTTTTTTTTTTGTTTATAATTTATATCACATATCTCTGGTTAGGAAGAATTTAGTAGTTTAACACAGCTTTTCCAAGTAACAAGAGTAATACTACTGACTTTTTATTTCCTGAATCACATGTACAAATCCAACTCTAGGAACCTGAATGCAAGTAATAATCAATACTCCCACTACATGTGGGGAGCATTACAGCTGAGCCACAGTGAGTTCTGCGGTCATATTTTCAAAATTCTAAATCGTAGCAGGCAGAATGTAAGCTCAATGGGACAGCCACATTAATAAGGTTTTGCAGAGGTGATAATTTGCTAGATAGCTGCCTGCCAGAGTTAGATATAGGGGCTATAGGTTTTGCCTTCTTTCATTCTGGCTATATCAAAGAACACTGTTAATGTGCAAATGTCTCAAAGTAGTAGTGTAGCCTTACATTGGTACAGGGATACAAGGAAAGGAACTTGAGTCCTATCCCTTTTCTTTGCCATGTCAGCAATTTGGCTTTTTCCTGGCCATTTAATAGAAGCCTCCTGGGGATGTGTGCTCTGTGTCCAAGTGTCCCTCCTTCTTTAGGTACCCTGGAATAGAGGCTGCCTGCACACTTTATCTGAAGACATTGTTAGTTTGAGTACTGTAATTTTCAATCTCCTAAACCCTACAAAAGATATTTTGGCTACAGCATTATATACTACATATATCCCCTCGATGGAGTGAAGAAAGACTGAGGAAGAGGGACAAGCAGAAGAAGACAGGGACCCAGGTTTTTCAGCATGTGATATTCAGTCTGTGTCCCATTTTTGCCACTTTCTTAATTCTGCCAGGAACTTTATGAACAGCCATTCAGAATGCTGGGGCACTGCAGGGCTGCCTGTGACTCCTGCTATTTACCCATCACGATTTTCTCCCCACTCTGGAGGATGTTGCTACCCTCTTCCAATACACAAGGTGAGTTTGCTTAGTTTTCTTTAAATAGGAAGGATTTTCTTTCCATCACATTCCCTAATTCAGAATCAATCTTTATGTTGCCTTGAACACTTCAGACTTTGGATTATCTGGGTGAGAAGCAGCCAGATCTCCCCTGAAACCACCCTCCTTAAAGCCCAGACTATAGGACCAAATGTACTGCTAATGTCAGGTTTTGCCAACCTTGACAAGTCATCAGAATTATTTTAGTTAGAGACTTCATCTTCTTGAGCATCCAAACTAAATAAGCACAAATTGCAGTCTCGGAATTCAAAGTAGCCATCCTCCTGGCTTCTGTTGTGTCATGTGCTAAAAAAAAAAAAATTCCAAAATCTTTTGAAAAGAGTTCTCTTGAGGTCCTGTTGGAAGTTCTCAACTTATTTCAGTCTTTCCATGAACAGTAGACAGGTGAGTTATCCTGAACACAGAGTGGGTAACATTCAGCAAAACTATGCTGCTATTCAAAGTTTGCCTCCTCTGTGCCCCTTTCTGAGCAAGCTGAGAACTGTCAAGCTCCCAGCCTTAAAAAAAAGGATGTGTGCTTTTGCTCACTGGCCTAAAAAATACAATTGAGAAGAACCATTCAGACAGTATGTGCTTCCCTTTCACAGTACACAGCTTGTAACCTAGAACATCTTCATTCCTTCAGTAACTCGTGGCCAGTTTAGCGTTAAAGGTCTGATTCAGTTTTGCTCTCACACTTGCCCTAGCAGGCACTGAGGGAAGTATTGAGTACACAAGTGTGGGTTTACAGTTGTGACTCCTGCTCTGCAAAGTTTTCTAGCAGTGATCTGAACCTAAAATCCCTTCATATCCCCTTTTACCAAATAAAACTATGTACACACACTCTGCAAGATGGGAGCAGAGAATGAGAAAAAACCCTCAAAGGTGTAAAGTTCCTAAATGTTTCTAAGTTTGAAAGCACACTCCCCTACTGATTGAGTCATGAGATTTTCTTGCTTCCTTGCTTGTGCCAGGGACACTGCTCACAACCTCAGCTTTCCTGGTTACAGTATTTAACTGTTCATTCAAATATGCTATTTTTACTCTCCTTGTTTTTATTGGCTGCCACCTTTTTTCCCTGTAAAAGGATTTTTTGTCAAGAGGCAAAATAGTTGGTATTGAAAAGCCATATATTATTTTGACCAACCACTAAATTAAGAAAAATCTGTGGTTCTTAGTTTTCCCTCACCTTTCCTGGGGCTGCTGTTTCACACACTGCCTGCTGAAAAGTGGGAGCTGAAAAGCTCTGAGGAAGGGATCTTTGCAGCAGGAAAATAACTGCCAGTCCATCTCTTTCTTTTCTCTCTTGAATCCTGTGCTCTAGAAATGCTGCCAGAAGTTGCTTTGGGGCCATCTGGGATTCCTCATTGACATCATACAGGAAGTAGGAAGAAGACTAATTTAATGGCAATTTTGTCATAAATCAAACTAAATTACTAAAAAAACCTACCTGTCAAAATTAGGACAGCAGTTTCTATTTACCTCAAATAAGTCAGCTGGAGAGAATGAGATCACTGTGGAAAGACAGAACAGACATAAAACTCCCAGAGCAGGGGAAGGAAAAGAAATTTTGACCAAAACCATTTCAGTAGTAGAGGATATGAAATCTGTTGTTTTCCCATAGGGGAATACTTCTCTGCTCCTGTGGTTTTCCCAAATTGCCACTCTAGAACTCTCCTCTGGTCTTCTGAAATCATAAAAATAGTCAGCTTTGGGGGAACTATTGAAAACATATCGTGAGTTCCCTTCCCTTATCAGTCACCCACAAGTGACACCCTTCAGCCTGCTCAATACCACAGGCTCATTTCAGAGGAACACTTTTACAGTGATGTGTTTTTGACAGACACAAAGCTCCAATGGATTCCCAGCTCCAGAAAATTTCTTAAAGGCATTTTTCTACTAGTTTCTATTAATCCCACACAACAAATGTTTGAAATTATTTTTCTTTTTGCCAGTTTTCTTGAATGTCACTTCCTTTTCTATTATATTCTTCTCTGCATCCCCAAACTATAATAAAAGAAAGCTTTAGTCATGTTGATTAATCATGCATTTCAACGCCTCTCATTTGAGGCTCCGGGAAGCATTTTATAGTTTATTGAGCGATGGGAGTGAAATCTTTACAAGATCAATTGTGATCAGTAGGGATTACTCTGCAGGATTTAATTCTCAGTTTCTTTGCCTATATAAATCACGTAAAAATGAATGTGATGGAAGGGAAAAATAAGGATCAGACCTTTGTGTCCATCACAAGCAGTAACAGAGGTCTAACACATCTGCTTTAAGGCCAGATCAGCAGGATTAATACTCTTATGGTGTTCACTGATTTCTGTAGCACAGGATAGGCTCTTGAGGCTGGAGCAATCATGTCCTAAATGCTAAAGGATGGACCACAGACAAAAACTTAGCATGGCTTTTCATGGGTATTCATGTTTTCCTGCTCCCATCTCAGTAAAAGAATGCAACTCCCCTTGTAATTTCAAAGCCACTCATTCAATCTTTTTGAGTAATTATGGGATGACAGCCGATTATACCCTGGAAATGCTCACTAGCCTTATTAATCTTTTGCTCATATGGGCTGTTTATAGTTATAATTATAAATGAGTGAATGAAACAAAGTAATTCCTGATTGGGTGGTTTGGGAAAGAAACCATGGCTTTAGCCCAAAAGATTCCCCCAGTGCTCCACAGTGAAAAGTGCTGAGCATCCATGGAAATCAGCAGGGGCTCAGCATCCCTGAGGAGCACTCAGCACCTCTTGGCCATCGCTGGGTCACACCCATAATCACAACAGTGGGGAAGAAACTCAAAGAAATGCTCTGATTGAAGCTGAGGATAAATTAAAGGGAGGCAACCAAAGAGAAACTATTTTCAGACAGCAAGACTGGAATTCACTGCCATTTAGCCTGATTCTTTGGAAATAAATTGTCTGTGGAAGAGTTCTTATTAGGGTTGAAGTACTTAAGAGGCCTTATTACAGGCTTGCACACACATAGTAAGTAAGTCAATGTGATGCTCAGTTTAATGCCATATTATTGCCAGATGGACTTTCGTGTTCATATTGATGTTTTTTCTTTTTTGAAAACGAAGAACAATTAATTCTAGTTTCATTGGCTTGTGGTCAAATTTAAATGACTGCAGGAATCTAGGATTTTTCCTATGACTGAAAAGGGATTTTTAATTTTTTTATTAATTTTGAATGTCTGTTTCTATTAGTATTATTCTATAATAGCAAGCATCTATTTTCAGCCTCCCCCAACTCATGTAAAATACTAGTATGTGTTGAACTTATAATTCAAAGCTAGTATTTTGATTTTAGAAATTACACAAGGTAAAAATTTTGACTGGAGAAATTAGTATGACTTACTATCTTAAAGGTTTTTTACTAATCTAGTCTCAAAAATGAACTCATGTAATTACTTTGATTAATAAATTAGACCATGATATTTAAAAAAAAAGCCCAAACTTCTCATTTAATTTTACAGTTTATATATGCTTGACCCAGGCAGTGAAATCGCAGCTAGGGAATTACTGCTGTAACACAAAGAGAGGACAAAATTTATACAACAAGAAAGACATTTGAGAGGAAAAGCTGGAATAGGAGAGGAATTAATTTGTTTGTTATAGCAAATAACTAATGACTGCTGCTATTGAAAATACATGGGAAATATCTGATTTTGCCCAGACAAAAGTATATCATCTGTTAGAAAATCATGATCTTAATTGAGGTAAAGAACTTGGGATCCTTGCATGATGATTTTATTTTATTCTTGGAATGCTGCTGCTGCGGAATTGTTGAAAATCTGTCTGTGGCTTTCCACACATCAATCTTGTTATTTTCCTTTTGTTTTAATTACTGTATAATGAATAATATTAGTGTTACAAGGTTAGGGAAGGAAGTTCCTGTGACCAATACTTCTCCATTTTAGCATTTGTGGAAAAGATGTTCTAGTAGGGCTCCAGAATAAAAGGATGGCTTTTCAGATGCGTGGCGAGATAAGTTCAAGGAGAGGAAAAGCATTGCAACTGTGCAGAATTTTTTTTTCTTTTAAGGACAGTGAGATGAAGAGTAATTAGAGGCTGTGAAAAAGGTCGCATAAGAAGTTTCTGTGGTTTAGAGGCTTTCTGCAAGAGGACCTCCCTCCCCTGGACTGCAGTGGTGGGCTGGTAAGAACTATCTTTTTTTCCATTCCACGTGGCATTGGCTAAATGCATTTTGAAATATAAAATTGGTGGTGGTTTGGGGAAGATGGGTTTCTAACCCCATGATAATTTCCTCCAGACAATTAGGAGATGAGGAAAAGGAGGTATTGATGAGCAGATACAGACAGGGAGTTACTGAGAACAGAAAATAACTCTCTAAATATATAGGAAGAGCTACTGAAGGAATTAAGATTAGAAACAATTCAGGAAGCTGTTGTCTTCTGAAGAGGTCCTGTAGAATTTTGCCCAAATACTTGCCGGCTGAATTTGAGATATTATTGCTGAGCTGTTGAAATGTGCAGGGTCTGAAAAAGAAATAAATTTGGTATCTGATTATGAGGTTGGAAAATCACTTTTCACAGTTACTGTTGGAAGTGAGGACTGCTTGCAGTTGCTCCCATTCTTGTTTTCCTCACTACTGCTGTAGTTTTAGGACAAAAAAACTCCTTGGGCTCCCACGTTCAAAGCCTTGCAAAGAAAAACTCTCTGCTCTTCTCCATGCCTACTTAAGAAAAGTGATTCATTTCTTAGGAAGAAATTGCCTTGTTGCAGAGGAAAGGGTAAAAGGCTCAATAAAGTAAAAAGCAAATAGTGACAATAGCAAGAACGTGAGCCCCTGTTTCTTGGGACATTTGTAGAAATTACTTCAGGAGTTATCCTATATAGCATAACAGGCATACTTGGACCTCTCACTGCCTATGTTATTGTTTAAAATTATTTCGGTTTGAAGGTAAGTTTCAGCTTAGGAGCTCAGATATTTAAGTGCTGAAAATGCTGTCCCAATAATACAGTACTGAAGCAGCTTGCAAAAGCATCAGGAGAGCTGAAGACCCTGCAAACCACCAGCTGCCAGTTCAGGCCTTGAAGTTGGTATTTGTGTACAAAATTTGTGCAGTATTTCTTACCCAAGAGTCTGTGAGGGCAGGGCAAGACAGAGCCCCTGGGCACTGCACATCTGGTGCAGCTCAGTTCTGGAGTTTCACAAGCATTTTCCTTTCCATCAGCCAATGTCCGAGTGAAGCCTCTGGGGGTAGGAGATGTCTTGACCACATCTGTCACTTTGAAAACAGTGTTTTGGGTAGCTTTCAGCTCTGTTTTCTCTCTGGGGACAAAGCTTGCATTTTCTAAGAACAGTCTAAAATTGAAATAAGCCTTCAATAGACCATGGAAAATGACAAGAAAATGCATAAATTTCTAGTCCAAGTCTGGGCTTGCACTTACAGGTATGAGCTGTGTTTATATCACAATTCTCTCAACCCATTTTCCTCCTACTTTAGAAATCTGTCTTTGCCAGCTATTTCCTTTCTTTTCACTGATGCATATTTACAGAGTTCTTTCACCAATTCTTTTCATTCTTCCCTGCTACTGTTTACTTGTACACTTTGATAACAAAATGCCTCTTAGTATTCTTCTTGGATTCTCTCTCCTCTTTATGCCCATTGGTTTCTACCCAACAGTACTGTTTCAGGACCTGTGGGTTTTGGTGGGGTTTTTTTTTTGTTGTTGTTTGGTTGGTTGGTTGGTTGGGGTTTTTTGTTTTTTTTGGGGTTTGTTTTTTTTTTTTTTTTTGTCTGGTGAAAGTAGCTAGTAATGACTGTGATTTCTCAAAGCTCTGGGTATGTACGTGACAGTCAGCCACTGATTTTACTCTCAATTCTGGGGGCTGAAGCTTTGTCTAATTTCCATTCCATCCCTGGGAGCCATGACATCATCTCCATGGTATTCTGAAATTATACCCAATGGTCCTGTTTTTTCCTCTCAGACTTTATTGAAGAAATCTGTAACTTCTTTCAGGGTTGATGGTACTAAGTGTGTTCTGCATCTCCTTTGTGATTTATTCTCAATGAGGGTTTTTTTGTTTCAACTTTGCAATTATGCCTTCTTTCCATCTCTCAGTACAAGTGTTACCATTAAGCTGTTCTGGATCTGAGGTGAGGTTTGATCTGTTGAAGACCTCTTTTGAAATGCTTGTTTAAACTGCTTTCTACCTTAAAACTACAGCTGTAATACATTAACTATTTTTCCATCTTCATTTTCCATAAGCCAAATTTCTTGAACTTGTTTATTGAAAAACCAAACCTGAAGATGGATGTACTTGCAGGATCATCCCAGTCATGGCATTGCTCCCTTTCAGCTGATGTGAGGAGGTGACCAGCAGCAGTGCTGCTTGTTCTCGAGGAGTGAGCAGAGGCTGTTCATGGATTTGTGCATTAATGTGTCATACTGTCTGCATTCAAAACATATTTGTTCTCTGGTGAATTTCTGCATGCCTGGAAGAGGTGGGAGGAAAAAGTACATCATGACTAATTGCCCAAGAACTGCAGGATCTTTTTTGTTTCTCCATCAATTGCATGATTGCATTTTAATTCCCAACTCCTGCATTCATGAGTCTCTTTAATTCCCAACTCCTGCATTCACGAGTCTCTACCTTGCAGGATCTCCTTCAGAACAAGGACCCAGTCTTTTTATTTGGTTTGCTCTCCATCCCTGCTATCTGTGCAGTCTGATCTGGAAAGAATGAGCTCCCCCAATTAATCATAAAGGAATCTGGAAACATAATGCAGGTTCTGATTTCTGCCCTGGGTCCCAATAACAGCACACAATCCTTAGGGCTGTAGTAGCCCAGGTCAAGTTTTCCCTTTCTTTCCCCCTTTTCTTCTGTTCTCTATAGCTCCAAAAAAGAACATCTGTTAAGCACATAGAGACACTTTGGATAAAAAATGAGGTGTCTATTTGATGGTTATATACATCGAACTCAAATACATGAATCTTACTTTCACCACTAATTTTTGTTTTGGATTATGCCTTTGGTCTTCAAATAATATTTCCAAGGTGTGAATCTGCACTGATTCCAATAGGTTGACATCTGCTTTTATAATTTTATGTCACTTTTAAATATTTGTGGTGTTTTTTCGAATATACTTTGTAACACAATAAGAAAGAGTGAAGGTGGGCCAGCACACTTTTATCATCACCATGTTTGCCTTCAGTGATTTTTTTGGCTATTACTTAATGATAAAAATGTAGCAGTCTTGTGTGTTTTGATGAGACAAACGAACTGAGTCAGCTGAACGCTGAGGTGATGGAGTGTTTGACAGACGTCCTTATCAAGCAGAGAGGATGGGCAGTGCGGCCCCGATGCCATCAGGGCACACAGGCGAAGGGGTCGCATAGTTTCTGTCGACTCGCGGCGCAGCGGCTTCAGGTGCTCACAAGCTCCCTAACAAAATCACATTTTCGGGAGTACGTTTATCGGGACATAATGGCCAAGGAAAGCACTGAGCGAAAGTCCGGCGGGGCAGGGGAGTGCAAAGGTTTGTACAGAGAAGGCGAGAGCACTGCCCGCCGGCCCGGCCGATCCCCGCGGCGCTCCCGGCCC
>JAHLSL010000045.1:4542242-4658207 GCA_025920805.1 Petroica traversi | reverse complement strand
GCCCGCGGGAGCTGCGTGCGGGATGCGGGGATGCGCTGCTGGCCGGGCGGCATCGGCCGCTTTGTGCCTGCTGGCTCGGCAACATCCGCCGGGAAGGGAACGCTGGGACCCGCCGTTCGCCGGGTTATTTATTTATTTTCCCCCGGGCCGTCCCTGCCCCACACGGTAACGCGGAGCGGCTCGGTGCTGGGGGAAGGGGCCGCCGGGGCAGCGCTCCCCAGGTTGCCGTCGAGACGAACCGTTCTGCTGAAAGTGTCTTAAACCCCCCCAGGAGTTCATAGATGCCTAATTCCACTTAAGGAAAAAAAGAAAAAAAGAAGAAAAAGAATTCCTAAAGGGGACTTGAGACTCCTAAACTTTCTGCTTGCCCACGCCCCCCCGCATTTTTTTCTTGTCTCTGCGAGACAAGGTGTTGATGAACATATTTTTCCAGTGCCGGGAAAAGCAATAGCATCAGTCACTGCTTCTCTGAACTTGAGCAACCACTGATGAGGTTTCCTACTTCGTGCCGAAGTCAGCCAGAGACTCCAGTCCCCATTCTCGTTCTGCAGAGCCTTCCCTGCCTTTCACTTGTGTAGTGGTTTTTGCTTCAAGGAGCCCTGATGTAGAAAAAAAATTTATCTTCAGCATGTAAAGTAAAGAAATGTATACAGGAAATTCCCTCAGAGGAGGGTGTCCAAGCACATGTATATTCAACAATATGGCAAAACATATTTTTTGCTCTAACATTGTTTAGAGTCTGTACTTCAGATTTTCGTTCTAGATGTACAGAGTTATTTCATCCTACTAAATTATTACCACATGAAATCTGAAATAGTTTCACTTATTGACTTGCGTTCTCAAGAGTATAATCAAGTTATGTGTAATATCTAGCTTAATTTCTTCTGGTGTGAACAAGGAGACTTCTTTATTTGAGCAGCAAGTTTTATCAGCAGGTTCTAACTTAGATATTAAAACTATTGATTTGGTTGCTAAGTTGTGTGAAAAGTTAAAATAATTTTTAAAAATGCTGTTGAAAAATACCAGACCACTGAGTGAAGTTCTAATTTCCACTTGTCTTAATACTTTGCTATTTTTGGTCATTCAGAGGATTTCTGTGAAGGTTATGGTGTGATTGCTGTGCATTGGTGGGGTGTAAATGTTACCCTTGAACTTTTGGTGCCCCTCGGAATGCACCCCCTGGGGACAGGTTTGAGCAAAAAGTTCAGCTCCTATCCTTGTTTGCAGGGTCGTGAGACTGTAAGTCTAACTTCTTTGGAAATCAGTTATGTTCTCGCAAACTTATCTATTCAAATAATGGGTTTTTTAAGCTGTGCACTTGAAATGGGGGCTCTCAGGCTGGTGTAAACTAATAGCTGGCATGGTAAGGATTTTTCTTTAATCCTGCTGCTTTTCAAATGTGTGCAAAGCAGCGTCCCTATTCCAGACAGCATTGTATGATTCAGCAACCCAAAAATAGACTGCTTTGTCTATATAAAAAAATGATTCTACACAAGTTACAGTGCAAGAAAGCACTGATAGGTTTATATATAAGTGTCTATGCAGGAAGACTTTAATTCTTTTTAATTTAGACACGAGTAGCCTGAATTGTAGCAATCTGTGCTGAACTGAAACCACTCTGATAGCAGTTTCTTGATCTCAGACACTGCCTGTTGTGTTACTTGTTTTTATTCCAGTTTTAACCCTTAAATGTTTTCCCTGAGTCTGTACGGTATTACTTGAAGAAGGGCAGACCTTACAGTGTCTTTTCTAGAAATCTGTTTTTTAATTTCTAGTCTCTCGATACTTTGTACAATTCGGTATAAAACAGCAGCCGAAGACACAATTTACATGTCAGTTTTTAATGCAGTCCATTAGTGTTGCTTACTTGCCACAAAAACTCTAACAAGACTGTCTGGAACCAACTGCCAAGCTGCATCTTTATTTTTTAGTAAGAATTTCTCAGAAAGACTTGGAAAAGTAATTACAGCAGAGCTGCCTGTTGCACGGCAGTGGTTACAGGGAGCAATCAGTGCAGCCCTGTAGCAAACTGTGTTTGCAGAAATCCCTCTGCGCTCCTTCCTTGGCCGCAAGTTTTAGTTTCAGGCAGTCACAGAGAAGAGCACTGTTGAGCTCTGAAACACTGGCTCCTGTGTGGTGAAGATGCAAAAGTTTTTTGTTAAAACATCAGCGCTGAAACATTTCCATTGCACCGCGTTTGCTGCTTGCAGATCGCTTATCGTGACACACACAAAGTCGTGGGAAGGGACATTTGTCATTGTGTGACAGGCAGACGCTCTCTTGGCAGCCGACGTAAATGATATTTTCACCTAGGATGTTTTGTCAATCAGCTGCTTGCATGGAAAATTACTTTGCAGCCTCTGAGTCTGTTCCCCAGAGCGGCTGTGGCGACTTGGGCGAAGCTGCGCTGAGGCGTCGGGGCCCAGGTTGTAATGGTGGCTATCAGGGGTTTGAGGTGGGCCCGTGGTTTGTGGCTGTCTGTGTGTGCTCCCGAAGCAGGAGGGGTGGCCTGGAGGGCTCTGGGAGCGTGGGTGGCTTCCCAGAACAGCTGGGCTGGGAGCTGTGGTGGCTCAGCTGGCTGTGGAGCGCTCTGAGCCGCTGGGCTTTCCTCCATCCCAGTGTCCCTCAAGTGCTGTTCGCAAACGCTTCAAGCAGTAATTGCTGGTAGCTCTGTGAGGACTCACTTTTTGATACAGAATGTACTGCTGCCATTTCTATTCAATTGGGGCCAGCCTAAGTGTTCTGAGCGACAGCAATCAATAGGCCTTTCCTTCTGGGTCGCTTGTGGTGCCCAAGCAAGAAAATTTAGTCATTCAACCATCCTGACATACTTATTGGAACTACTGACAGACTTGGCATGCTTGGTGGAGGAGAGGCCATAAGCACAGCACTCTGTGCCTGCCTCCAACTCTCTGTCCAGTTTTCTGTCTCTTGCCTCTTCACTAGTACTACTTTTGTACCTAAAACTGCAGCATAAATCTGTGTTGTGGAAAAAACCTCCTCCAGATCCCTTGGGAGTTTTCTGCCCTCTTTGTGAGGACTGTATGAAAAAGCTGCCACCTGCCCCTTAGAGCAGAAGGGTAAAAGCAGAGGGTGATGAGCCCAGAACTGACCCACAGCGCTTGGGCACCGTGTCTGGGGCACATCATGCACGTACCATCAGTGTGCACCACTTAGATGGGAATCACCTACCCATGGAGATATCTTTAGCCTCCAGATTTGAAAAAAAATAATTAATGACAAATGAAACTGAGTGTAATGGAGAGTGTGGGTGTTTGGACGTTAGTTAAAAGTAAGCAAACATTGCAGCAGAGGTGCAGAACAGCAAAGCTGTGCTTTCATCATGTATTTTTGCCTAGAAATACTCGTCCTCGAAGACATCCAAGGTTTGCAGTATGAGTTCTCCATAGAAAACATTGGGTTAGAGGCTACACAATGCCAGTCTCCTCTATGGCAAAAAATAAAAAAGTAGATTTGTGTGGTCAGGCTTTTTTTTCTTTTCATAGGTGGAGGGAAAAATTAAACAGTGGAAGTACACTACAGGGGTGGATGTGACATTGCTCCATGGTATACGGTGGGGTAAATGCAGCTATGACTGTAAAATGCATTTCTAATTAAAAGGAGAAAAAACAGTTGTGACCTTTATCATCAGCGTTGGATGTTGTAAATTGCACTGAAGAGGCACAGTAGAATGGCTGCCATGTTTATCTGAACCAGGGGTGCTTTGTTTGTAATTTACTCTGTCAAGGATCTAAACTAATATTATTTCTCAGGGTTTTCTTTAGGTTGGTGGCATGTTCTTGAGGGCCATCATTTATGGGCAAGTTTTTAGCTTTTTCCCTCACTGCTGCTTACTTAAGCTCAAGTGACTTAGTCTTTTCATGGGGAAGTGTTTGGTTTGTGTGTTGAATTAGCACTATTGCACTGTGTAATCAAAAGCAGTATCTTTCCATTTGTATAGAGCTGCCAGTCTGAATTACAAATTAATTGATGTTCTGCTCAAGTGAATTCCCTTGTCATGGGGAGTAAGTATGGTCACAGTAAGGGCATTTTTTTTATAATGTTAATTTTTTATAGTTTTTGAGGGACCAGTTGCAAACAGGTTGGAAAGTGAAGAATATTTTTGATCACTCTTAATTTAAAGAGTTACAGGGTTCTCTCTAGCCCTAAACACAGTTTAACCAAACAAATTAGCAGCGGGTTTTTATCTCATGTGTGGTAATGTAGCTCTAGAGAATAAATGACACTTAACTATCAAGGAATGCATGCTTGCAAGCACAGCCTGACACTGAGTAGCTTTAGGATTAATGGAACTTCTTCCAGATTTTTCCTTTAAGTGAATTTGATTTTAAAAATAAGGATTGTACTGGTGATTAAATACATAAAGTCAATTTTATCCCAGATATCTGTTCTTGTAAAGAAAGATCAAGTATGTTTTTAAAGATGCGGTATTTTTCATTAATGGAAACTAACTGTAAGGAAACAAAGACAAAAAAATGCTAAACAAAAACAGGCTTGTCATTTAAGTGCCACTCCTCTGAGAATGAATTCTGTACCTGTGGGTATGTGTTAGTGTGCTGAATGAGCTCATTCTTGCTGAAATCAGCTCTGCAGAAACTAATCAGCGTCTATAGCATTGCTCTTTTAATTTTTTAACTTTTTAAACTTTTTTCCCAAAAAAAGTAAAAATAGATAGCTTAATTTTGTAGTTCACTTGAAACTTCAATACGGTGTCTTTGCAAGCAGTTTATAAATTCTGCTTTACATCACTGTAAAGCTATTGAACGTGTGTGGGATCAGAACCAGACCCATAACGTTAATACCTGAGGCTGCTGGGTGAAATGTCTGATGTTAAAAGCATCTTTGAATATACATCATACATGAAGTATCGTGGTGTCTTGTGTCAAAAGTAGGACAGAAGCTTTTATTTCACAGTTTGAAGGGCTGAGTTGTAGAGGACAGGGCACAAGTGTGTAGTTTAAATTTCTTGTTCACACAGAAAAGGGAACTTTGAAAAGTATAGGATTTTAAAATTTTATTTCTGAGGTGGTGTCACTTTTGTTTGTGTGAAGAATTTTACATGTGCAGTATTTAGACACAGGGCCAGATGTGGAGCTGTAGGGCAGCTTTTTCAAATGAACTGACTGATCCGGGAGGTAGCATCTGCTTTCAACATGAGCCACAGTGCAGGCACGAAGGACAGCGCAGGACAGCTCTGGATCTTCAGGATGGCCCCACTTCCAGCTTCAGTTTCTCTTTTCTTTTTTAAATACTAGTCTAAGTAGAAACTATTATTGCAAATCTTAACTGCTGATTTTCATTGATAGATTGATGTGCTGTCAAAAAATTGATTTCAGCAATGCCTGGTGCTGTGTGTGACCGCTTCTGTTTAAACAGCTGGGTTTGTTAAACAACAGCCTAAGAAGAAGCATGCTCTTCTTCAGATACATATTTATGAGAGAGACAAGAGAGGGCAAGGCCACAAAAAGGCAGAAGCTGAGTAAACTTTCTCACTTAGCCAGCTGATGCTAATTGTGTCCTGTGCTCAGCTGCACAGCCCCGATGACAGTTTATAGCAGGGCTGCCTAAGCCATGCGTTCAAGCAAGACACAGCCTGTATCATGTCTCCTTCCACTCCACTCTCAAGATTTTTGTGGTTTGATTTCTATCTGGGCAGCCATAAACAGCTGCAACCTGATCTGTTCCCCATTTGTCAGGAAGTTAGGCAGCTAAGAGTTCCTTCATGCATGGCAATGATGTCATTTACAAACAGTCCATTTTAATTTTTTCTTAGTTTGGGAACTAAGGAACACGTCTTATCTTTGCTTGACTACAGAATAACTGACTCAGTACATAGGGTCTCATCCAAGTCCTCTGAAGCTGATGGAAAAGCACTTTACTGCGGCTTGTATTTGGCTTTGTTCAACTATCAAAACAAGGAAATCTTGCATTAGAGCGAGCACAGGCCTGAGCACTGGCCAGTGCTGCACTCAGGCTGACGTGTGTGATTGATGAGTGCACATACAGTTGTTAATGAGCTCTTGTTTAGTGTATATTCAATACTACTAAATTAAAGGAAAGTAAGTTAAGAGCCGGGACATAATTGGTTTTCAAATGCTTCTTGAAATCAGTTGTATATTTGGAATACCTGCTAATCTTAGTGTAGGTATGGATAAACATATACAGAAGGAGCTGATATGTGGTTCACAAATTTTTATTTAATTGGCTTTGGACTACCTCTGTTCAACATTTGGTCATTTTAAGGTAATCCTTTTAGATGCTGTATGGTGTGACTCCATAAACAATGTGATAAAAGACAGCAGTGAGCAGCAGCTCTGTACATTTGCCATTTGAGTCAGTCTGTGTGGAAGAGGAAAATGCCTGTTCACACTGCTTCATGCTGTGAATTAAAGCCTGAGGGAATTTCAGTTTGTAGGAAAGAAAAAAAAAAGAATTTTAGTGTCCTGTCTTTGTGTTAACAAGTGCTAATCTAACATAGATTCTATACTGTGAGAAAATTAGAGCAGCTAGCTCTTGCTTAGTGTAAGGATGTATTTCTGCAAACTCAGCTTCTTTGTTCCTTTAAAACATGGGAAGAGGGACAACCCTGTAACAGGCAGCACTTACAAGCTGAGGAAGTTGCAACAATACCAGCTACTTGAAAGTAATTGAAAGTGGGAAATGATACTTTCTATATTTCTTTCCCTAGGGATCCCTGAAAGCTTCCTGCCTTTATTAGGTCTAGTCCCTGGCTTGGGACAGTGCTGGTGGCTTTGTTATCAGAGCTAATGTTCTATAACTTCATCAAGGTTTACAAATAATGTGGAAGAGCACAGGAAGGATTGTCCACAGACAGCCCATGCATTGAGTGATCCTGATAACCATAAATACCACTTGTGGTTATAAACTGTTTGCAACAGCTCAAAGACTGAAGTTACTGCTTTTTTTTTTTCCCCTGGAGGTTGAACCAATATAAAGATCAGGTGGTGGTAGGGGTGATACCTGTCTACCTACATTGTTCTGTAATAACTTTTCACCATCAAAAGAAAGATTTCTATAAATCTGTTAGTAGCTGGCCAAGCAGAATCTGATAACCTTTTGCAAATTACCTAAATAATGTTTGTATTACTCTTTCTATATTGCAATACAGCATGTATGTAATGAAGTACAATGTTTAAAGGGATGTTTGTCATACAGAGGAAAACAGATCGAACTGAGGTCTGTACAGTAAGGTCTGCTTCTTCAAATTCTGGCCTTTAAAGGCATTGTTTCTTAGAAAAACTACTCTCTTACTCAAGAATTGTGTTGGTTTAGAAGATCAGTGTGTACTATGTGTTTGGCAGTCTATGACTGCTCTTAACTAGCTACCTGTTAATTCTAATTTCATATTTTATTTTAACTATTACCACTTTCCGATGTTTCATGAGTTTTTCAAGCATATTTTGTCTCCCATCCAATAATAGTTTTTAACATCAATCAATCATTCCACTGAGCCGCAGAGAATCCAATCTTATTATGTGATCATGGCTATGGTTAGTGGGACTTGGAAACCTCTTTGGGAAGCAGTGAAATGTGGGATGAGTGGAGGCATGCAGCAGTGCTCTGCGCAGAGCGGAAGATGACTGTATTGTATAAAGATTGGATTAAAAAAAAACTTCAGGACTCCCAAGTATGAAGTAGTATTGTTCTATGCCCCAGTCATCTTTCCCCCTCCTGCAGTGTAATGCACATTTATTTCCTGAGAAAAGAAGATGACCATGTTTGCTATTTCAGCACATTGTTGTGTTTCTAAAGAATCCTAGGGGGAAAATAAACAGCTGTCGGATGGCTCTGTCTCTTCTCTCTTTATGCCAAAAGTTTTATTTGACCAGAAACTCTTCTGTTGGCTTGCTGCTTTGAGTATATGTACGTCATAAGCTCTTGTGGATGTGTGTATACATGTATATATATTTATATGTTTAAAGGTTGTGTTTTTCTCATTGTGTCTTTAGATCTTTTTCATGCTGGATTACATTAACCAAGTATATGTCTGTAGGTATAACTTATAATCATGGTTACATTGTGTATGTTGGGTTTTTCCCTGTCTCCAGCCATTTGACATCCTTTCAGAGTATGCAGATTTTCAAATATTTTATTTGATGCAGAATCTTAGGTTTATGCAATAACTCCTGTTCATAGCAGAAAATCCAAATTCCTTTTTGGAGAGTCCATATTGCCTTTGTGAGTGGTAAATTGAAGATTGTGTTGTGCTAAAAAACTTGGATTTTGAAAGTGCTCTTTGGTATTTTAGTTGTCTTAATGGTTCTTTGGATTTTGGATGTCCGAGTCTGTAGAAATAAGGAAGTTGCTGTTGGCACCAATGGCGATTCTCTAGCTCTTTTCAGAGCTTCAGCTTTTCTTGAAAGCACGTGGAAGATATGAGTTTTTTGTCTTTGACAAGAGGAATCCAGGCTGAAAACACTTTTTCAGTTGTGCTGAGCTTTAGTGCATTTCTCCTGTGATAGAGAAACATGCTCCTGTGAGGTATCAGGGTATGCTAAGTCAAGTCTGTGCTTTGCTTGGAGTTTGTTTGGTTTTGTTTGTTTGTTTGCTGTGTTTGTTTGTTTTTTTGTGGGAGGCTATATCCTGTTGGTTTCCCACATTGTTAGAGAGACAGGAGATATAGTAGACCATTACACAGGTTAATCAATGAGCTTGGGTGCATCCATGTGCTCTTTCCAGGTATCTGTCCAGCCTATGCTTTAGTACTACCAGACCTTTCTTTTCCAGTTCATGTGCATTTTTTCTCTTTAAATTCAGAGAAGTATTCTTAGTATCCTTCTAGTTTCCAAGCTCTTTCTGTGACGTCTAGCAACTTGTTTATTGGCTGTTGATTTATTTTGCATGTTGTAATAACTAACTTTGAATATCCGTCTTTCTATTAAATGAGCAGTCATTCCTGTGTTGAGCAGCTCAGGGTGGGATGTGATCTGCAAACAGGAAAGTAAACTATTTTATGTAGATGCTAGAACATGGATAAAAATGTATTATAAGTACCAAACATCGTTTGTTTACCAGTATAAGCCACTAGTTTTAAAGATAGAGATAAATTTTAATGTCATAATGTGGTACCACAAACAGATGTTCTTTGATCTTCCAGTTCACTTCTACTCCAGAGAAATCTGTAGTACTTGAATCCAAGGACTAAACGTCAGCTTCCGTGTAGCTGTGAGCAATATCCTCAGTTTTGGCTGCTCTGGAGCTACTATGCTAGTGCCCACAGCCCCTGGTAGAAATTATGTAGTAATCTTTGAGAATGTTCATTCAAGATAAACAAGAACCATGTGGGCGTGTGAGGAATGACTGTAGTTCTTTGCATGCTTCTTTGCCAGGATACAAGGAGAGAGGTCACTGCTACTTAAAGTAGTCCTGCCATGGCAATTCCTGGCTGAGACCTTGCCAGGCAATTCACTAAAGACAAAGGCTCTGGTTTATTGATCTTCTTTCTTATGATGCAGTCAGGTCCCTGAAGGTAGTATAAAAAAAAAAAAGAGAGTAAAAGAGTGAGTTGTTTTGATAAACTTTCACTGGATTTCCTAATGTGCTGCATGTGCTCCATGTGCAGTGTTGTTTTTTTTCACAACTTGTGTGCTGGAGGGTTTCTAATTTGCATGTAAAAATGCATTCTGTTAGTCACTGGATATACTTTTCTTGGCTAAACGCGTGCCCTCTCAGGCTTGTTTTCCAAACAGAACAGCTGTTTTGTGGGTGTAACTATCGGAAATCTGTCTGACACAATTTCATCCTCGTAACTGAACGCATACCTGGCAGGCAGCTCTTGGGAGATTTTTTCATGCCTTCCTGTTGAACTTCAGTATAGGGTTTGCATTTCCTTTTTACACAAATGGACTTGTGGAAATAAATGTCAAGCTCAGCAATCCCGTGGTGAGTGGCAGGGTGCCCCTGGCAGGCTCTGTGTGGGGCAGCTGGCAGCCCGTACCCTCTGTGGCATCCCAGCACCCTGAGAGTGGGGAGCACTGACCTGCTCTGTTTTTGGTCTCTGGAGGTCTGCACTTTGAGGATTCTGTTCCTGTTGGAAGACACTCCCAAGATTGTGTTTTCCCTGTGTGGAGTGGATAATCAGGGTTGAATGGCAGAGCTCAAGCCTGTGTGTAAGATCACAGAGCAGAACTCCTTAGGGTGGATACCTCAGTAGAGGGTAGGGGTTTGTGGAGGAGATGGTGAAGCAGGAACGGTGTCCCAGCTGTAGCTGGAATTCCCTGTGGGGTTTTTGCAGTGCTCTCACTGGGGGATACTGGGTCACAGTGGCAGGTAGGGGTCTGAGCAATTGCAGACATCCTTCCACTGCCGTGCCTGGGTGTTCACACAGCTGGAGACAGGGATGCTGCTGGGGCTCTGGGCACTCACTCAGCCTCTCTGGGCAGGGAGGGCTCTGGTGCAGCACTGAACCTCTGCACAGGGTGTGTCCTGGGACCAAACCTGCTCTGCACAGCAGGGACACTGTGGGTGGCAGCAGCTGAAATAGCTGAGCACATCCTGAAATGGAAAAGCACTTGGATAAACTTACTGCCTTGGGAGTGTTGTGCTTCATATTGACACTCCTGTGAGATCATGAAAGTCACTCTGGATTCACATTGCTACCCACAAATGGGGCAACTGTTACAACAGGTTGTTGTACCTAAGAGTAGTGAGCAAGGAATAGATTTTTCAAAGTGAATAGATTTTAAAATGATAAGAAAGATTAGCAGAAGTATTAAGTAGTCAGAAGCATTCTCTTCACTCAGTTCCACTGCAAGAAACAACCATCCCCCATGCTGCAGTGGAAATCTGCCAGTGAAACTGTGCAAGTTGTTGCATCTAAATATAGTTACAGCCACCTTTAGGAACTGGGTTAATATTTTTATTAGCTGGAGGAGAATGGTTCTGCTTTCCTCATTTGGTTAGAATACTCTCTATAATGTGTCAAGGTAACTATCATTTAATGCACTTTGCATTGTCTCCCCATATATACTATATATAGAATGAAAGCATGTGTCTCTGCTCTTTGGTCAGGCACAGCTTACTTAAAAAAAACCAAAAAAAGAACCACCCCACAAAACAAACAAACCAAAATAAAACAAAAGAGGCCCCAGCAAAGACTAAGTAATCTATAAAGAATCTCTAATTCTAAAAGGATTTCAAATGCTATAATTACACTTCTGCTGCCCTTAAAAATTATTTAAGTACCACCTGCACTTAAAAGTTGGTGGCGCAACAAAGATGGGAAATTAAGCCTTTTAAACTTCATCTCTAATTTTTAAAAAAAGACCATGGGTAAGCATGTTAAGAAGAAAACATTTCCAATGTAAATAGTGCTTTGAAAATAGCTTTTTTTTTTTTCTGTGGCTGTTTGCAAACCCCACTCAGGAAGCCTGTTTAGATTGCTTCATTGTCTGTTGGTGCAGTACATGTTCTTTTGCCATTTCACATCAATATAAGCTGTATTATTTGCCTGCTCAGCTTTCTTCATTTTATATAGTTCAGTTTGAAATCCTTTATGATTTGGCACATTATTCTCTTTCCTCCTGTTCCACAAAAGTCAAGTAACATACCAGACTCCATAGTGAATCTTAAAATACATGAATAATGTGTATTCCATTAAGCGAAAGTAACAATATCCCATAAAGAGCAGTAGATTATTTTTTGCTTGCCAAACTGTACTTGTATGTTAGTTTAAACTTTCTTTGACTTAGTAACTGTGGAAGGAATCTGATTGCAGCCCACATTTTGTCATTTACATCATGTTGTCAAGTACAGATTTTTGAGATCTTTACTGTTAACATTTCTTAGCCGTGTGTAGGTGTGAATTATGCCTACTTCAAACCAAATCCCATGGTTATAGTCAGTGATCTGGTCACCTCGGAAACTTTCAATATTGCATTCAGTTGGCTTGATGATGCAATTCTGGTATGATCAGATTTTTCCAGTTCCCTGTAATTTGTAAATGCAGTGCTTGAACAAAAAAGTAGTCATAATTTCCTTCATAGAGGAAAACACTTCTGTCTTCAGTTTTGTTTTAGTCGGAGTCTAAGATATAATGTTCTTTTCTCATTTTGTGGTGATTTCAGTGGAATTACTTGAAATTGCATGATCTTTTTAATTAACTGTTGAGACGGTATTGAGCCATTATTGCTCTGTTTGTGTCTCTCTGTGAGTCAGTGTGAACTCACTGCACTGTGAGTTTCTCTTGTCCTTTTGAGATATACTTGGGGGTTTTCTTCTGATTCTTTCCTAAATAAGTCTGCTACCATTTGACGGGGGAAAAGGTGGAGCAAGTAATCTTCCAAATCTGTCTTTCCAAAATTTTCGAATGTTCAAGTTGAGTTGATGAAAGCATTTACGTTATTTCAAGTTTCTTCTGGAAAGTTGTGTATTGTATTGCAGGAGTGTGAGCCTGGTTCAGTAGAACCAGCAGTTAAAATTGTCTCTAGGACTGCTGAGGAAAAGGATTGTGTGTTATTCTCACAGAGGTGCCTCCCAGAACCCCCTTCCCCCCAAAAAAAATCCAACAAACAAAGAAAACATGCACATGCAAAAATCCAAAAAACAAACAATAGCCACCCAACCGAACAACAACAACAAAAAAGAAAAAGCAATAGCAGGATGTGAGAGAAATTCACAGAACTGTGTGTGGTAGGGTGGGCAGGTAGAAATGTCGACTGTGGCTGAGGAACTTGGGCAGTGCCAGATAAAATTGCAGTAGCCCTGCTCAAGGCACAGATTGTTTTTGATTGTGGAGTTACTGGGCACAGGGAGTTGTCACTGCTTAAAGGTTACCTCTGTTCAAGGAATGACTAGAAAAGAGCAAGGTCACAAAGCAGCTCAAGTGTTCTGCAATTTGCAGAAATACCATCTGAGTCAGGAACATCCTTAAAATGAGAGCAGTAGCAAAAGCAGAGGAAGTATCACATGTGTTTTTCTTATCACTGCTCTTCCTCCTGCACACCAGGACAGCTGCTGAGGGTGGAGTAGCCAGGTCTCTGTGGGTGACCTGGTGATTAGAGCTGAATCTAAGCCACTGAGACTGGTCTGCAGTGTTTATCTGCTGTGGCTTCTTCAGACAGACTTGAATTTCATTAAAACAGGGGGTTTTATGTTTCTATACAAATGATGTCTGTACTCCGACAGGTATTTTTGCCTGACTGGGCCAATACACTTGGGGAAGTATTGGCTGCAGAGCCTCACATGAGTAACTTGCAAGGTGCATTTTTCTATGAAGTGGGAACTGGGTCATCATCTTTTGTGTTAACTTTTGCTGGTGTCACATAAAACAAAATGGCAAGTGGTGAGTGGTTTGAATACTCTCAGATGATGTCTGGAGTGTCTGAGGGCTGCTAAGCCTGTGGTGGTGGACAAGGCTGAAGAGTTTAATAGGAATGTTTTCCTTAGCAGACACATCTCACACATGTTACTGAACTGAGGAGGATAAATCCAGAGGATTGTTTTTTGGCAAGTAATGCAGTAACAGGCACTCTGTCTGGAATCCTCATCGTAGGTGATTAATTTTATTTTATTGTTAGGATTGATCTCATGGGCTGTTAGAGGGCAGCTGTTGCTTGAACTAGGCCTGAATTGGAGAAGCTGCAATGTACTCTGGCATCCAGGCTGGTCTGATTAAATACTTGATTTTAGATAGGGGTAGTATCTTTCTCATAGCTTCAAATTGTTTAGTTTCATTATGCAGCATATTGCAAAGGGTTCTAAATGTTCAGTAGTTTAATTGGGAAGCTATTTACTGGAAATTCATGACCCTATTCAAACTGTGTTAAAAGCTCTGGAATGTGTAGAGGAAATGGGTTGCATGGTCACTTTCCTGTGTGCAATAGAGGACAAAATTAGCAGTATGTCCTCTGCAGTAATGTATATTTGCTCTGAATAAAAAAAACACAACCAAGTAAACTCTTTGGTCTTTGCCTCTGCCCAAGGACTTAAAAGTGCTAAACGCTGATTGTTGGGGGACTGGTTTCAATGGTTTGGTTTTTTTAACTTATTTTCATGAAGAATATGCATCACTGGCTTTCAGGAGAGCTACTGGGGTTGGGTGAAGTTCTCGCACCACTCAGTCCTGTGCTAAGAGGTAACAGGATTAGCTCAGACTGAAGAGTAGTAAGTTATTTTTGTTTTGAAGATTTCTTTGTGTCTAGTAGTCATACTAGCTTTGTTTTTGTATCTTGAACTAGCTATTGACAGAGTAGAGACTTATTTGCTTTGTCTTCCAGAGGATACTTCTAAGTCCAGCACCTTGTCTGCAGCAGTTGTTGTTTGGTAATGTCTAACACCTATTCTGTGACAGCATATTTACCTCCTCTCTTTGAATGAGATACAGGAGGTAATAAAGCCCCCTGATCTAGTGTTGTTCATTACATTTTTGTTATAAACTGTGCCCTGAAAGCATATTAATGCATGTTCCTTCTTTTTTGTCCTCAGATAAACTTCTTGTCTTTACTGTAGCGACTAAAGAAACCGATGGCTTTCACCGTTTCATGCGAACTGCAGAGCATTTCAACTACACAGTAAAGGTATTGTGTGTTTTGTACCAAATATTTGTGCCGTCCATGCTGTAAAACAGAGCCAGTAAATGGGAGCTGACCTTTCCTGAGCTTCCTTGTGTGTTGGGACAGAGAGAAAAAACAGCAGGCAGGTAGAGCACTTGCTGCTCTCCCTGTTGCTTACCTGTTGATGCCCCTCTGAACCACCACGGCAGGGAGGTGCTTCCACTGACTGAGGAGCTGCTTTAGAATTGTGTAGCTGTTGAGGTCAGCATCCTCCTTGCTCACAGGTTGTGTCGCATTTTATCACAGAGCCTCCTTATTCAGTGTGGCAGATTTCTCTGAATGAATGCTTCTGGAGCTCTAGGCTTGAGACGTGCTCAAGGCTTTGCATCTCTTTCCTTAAGCAAGGCTGGAACTCTGCTGCAAGGAAGGAGGGAGGATCACAACTGAAAATTTCACTGTTTCCCGGGAACCTGTAATTTCTGAGAGAACAATGTGTTCCTATCTTTCTTGCCAGCCTATTCTGCCTTGCTCCACGCCTCTGTATGTCACATTCTTAGGTTGGCCTCTGCATGACCTTGGGAAAAAGGGAGGGCACTAACCTTCTAAACTTTCCCCTCAAATTGGTTCTGCCAAGAGAAAATCCAGGAATTCACATGCTGTTATGAAATTTTTCTGCTTACTTACCACAGGGCCTGCACTATAAATGGAAATTATTTGCGTCTTTGACTTCTACCACTGAATTTAGAGGACTGAGAGAGCCTTTCCTAATATGATAAAGCTGTGCTAAAGCACCTTAGCAGCCTGAGCTCTGGATGCATATTTTAGCTTTGCAGATTTGTTCCAAACCATCATGTAATGTAGTTCTTCCAGGCTTTATACGTTTCAAAAACATTATGTCCAAAACACATGAAGAGCTTTTATTTTTCTTCCTACCCTTTTTTTGACATGTAATTTGCTATAGTGCGTGGCTGGGGAGGAGTTTTATGTTTGACTGAGTTTTAGTAGTGAGCTGTGTGCTGGGAAACCTATCCTTCCCTTTTTGTACAAGAAGCTTGCAATTTGAATTAGTCATGCCCTGATCCACCAAGGTCTTTTGAGCCTCCTGTTCCTAAAGAGATGTTACTGAATTTTAAAGGTCTCGTTCAGAATTTTTTCTAATACAAATTTTAAAACAATCCTTGGCTTTTTTTTCTGTTTTTATTTTCTGAAGGAGACACATTTGAGTAAATGGCAATAGCAGGCAATTGCTTGATTCTTATTTGGTTAAGAAATGTCTCTCTAATGTTTTTGCAGTGATGTCATTGTGCTGAATGCTGCTTCAGACATGAAAAACTTAAGATGCTGGAAGTGCTGGCTTGCTATGCTTTTATGTGTTGCTTCTGCTTTAGCATCTGTTTTCAATAAGGGTCTGCTTTAAAAAACCTTCATGGGTTTGAGTACTAGCGAAAAGGGGTTTTGGTTTTTTTTTCCCCCTTTTTCCAGGTTCTTGGAAAAGGTGAAGAATGGAAAGGTGGTGAGCTGCCCAACTCTATTGGTGGAGGGCAGAAAGTTCGACTGCTGAAAGAGGGCATTGAAAGCTATGCTGATCAAGAGGACTTAGTTGTACTGTTTGTTGAATGGTGAGCAAACCTGGCTTCTTGGCTTTATGTTTTAGTCTGGATAGACATGCAAAAGTAGCTACTGTGATGTGCTGAAAGTTTCATGATGCTTTTGTTCCTCGCTTTTGTTTGAGAGAATTTGCATCTTTTTTTCTTCATTCATAAAAATAGTAGATTGCTTTTGGAGCAATCGTTACATTTTAACAGATTTACAAATGTAAGAGTTGTTCATAGTTCTGCTGCCTCGGGGGGGTAAAAGAATGTTACTGGAAGCTGACAGGCTTTTAGGCCAGCATTTGTCCTTTCCCTGTTCAGCTGCAGTAAGAGCAGGATGTGGCTGCAGGCTGGGAGTGTGGATGGGAGGGGGAGCAAAAGCAGCTCCAGGAATAAAGTGCCCAGTGAGGACCAGAGGCATAATCTTGTTCCATGAAGTAACAGTGAGGGAGGAAGCTGAAAAATGGGTCCCTGAGGAAAGCACTTATCAGGAGAACTTCTATGTGTTAGAGAAGTGAAACAAGAGCTTGGTGTCAGATGTAGTCTGGTGCCTGTGCTGTCTGTGTGATGGAAGGATGGAGAGAGTACTGCTGCAGGTGCCAAATTATAGCTCATAGCACAGCCATGCTTGAACATCCTCCCTGGAGATCAGATAGTCTTCTCCCTGTCAGAGAAGGCGTGGAGCTCTAACATGTCCAAATCATGCTTTTCTCCACTGCTTCCCCCTGCTTTTTCTATTCCTCTTACTTTCCTCCTGTGACGACAGCACGATCAGAGTAGCTCAGAATCCAGCTATAGTAGGCACCAGGCTCTTCCATGCTAATGTTAGCCAGGGCAGGGTCACAGCTCTGAAATAATCATTTCAGGGAAGGCATGAGACCAGGTTTGAGTCAGGCATAGGGAGCTCCAGTTGCTGGCAGGCAGCCTTGGACAGAGGTAGCTGAGTGTGAGCTTGGAGAGGGTCATGTATGAGTTCACCCCTGCTGCTGGTACCACGTCATGTTGGAATGTCTGCTCCAGAATTCTCTGTCAGCTTTTAGCTTGCTTTATTTAGTTTAGATTTGACGGCTGAAGAAATTTAGGGACACTTTTTCAAGGCAGGAGCGTGGCAGGATTTGCACAGCAGACATCATCGCAAGGCCAAGTGGCTGGACACCGGCATTTTATGGGAAGTTAATTTGTTGTTTTGCATAAATTAATACTTTGGAAAAGTTGGAGCAGGCTATTAAACTGGTAGCAAATTCCAATATATTACTCAAATTTCTGTACCAACTTTACCTCTTGTGATGAGTAGAAGAAATGCCTAGAGAGAAAAAAATGTAAATAATTGTCACTAATTTATAAATAAACATTATCAGGGATGCTTATTATGCTGAATATTTTCATTGTATGCTTAGGTCTGTAAAAGTTACATAGTTTGGAGGTACACATCCAGTTTTTGAACTTTTCTTATTGACCTGTTCAATTCTGCATTTTCGAAGTGGAAAAAGTATCTTTCTAAAACTAAATACATTATATGTTTTGTTCATAGTATTGTACTACTAATAATACAAGAACTTTTAAAGGTTAATTTCAAAGATTTTGTTCTTTGCTAAAACTTAGATGAATCAAACAATTCCCAAATGTTTTCTACTTACATTGAATTTCTTTGTTTCTGAATTTATTATCCTAATACATAACTATTTTCTTCCTATATGGTAAAATATGCAAATTTATTATCATGTTGGTACCAGGGTTTAGCTCAAATTTTTCTCCATCATAATTTACTCTCTGGAGGGGAAGGCTGTCTGCTGACACATGGGTGGGAGGTTAAAGAGGACCATGTGTTTTGAAGCGCAAAAGCCATAATCTTTCTTCCCATGAAAAATCACAGGATTTAAGGCCTCCCAAGCTCCTGAGGTCTGAAATCCCAAGTACATATTTATTTAAAACTGGTGGAACTGATTCCAGACAGCAGAGAAAAAAACAGTTTGCTGATTCTAGCATTATATTTTAATTCTAATGAGCTTTTTCATTTCCAGAAATTCTGGTTTGCAGTTTAAACGTTGTTCAATGAAGCAGTAATTTTGGACAAGACAAATGTCATGAACTTCCTTTCTTCTTCAAGTATTTTTTATTATATTTATTGTGAAGCATTTGAAATATTAATCTTGGGGGTGGGGAAAGGAAATGTCTGGTTTGCTTACTCTAACTAGGCAAGTAATTTCTAGGGAACAGTTTACTTAACAAACTTAGTTTCTTGGGTTTTTGTTGGTTTTTTTTTTTCTTTTTTGTGAACAGTTTGTTATATGGCTCTGAATTCTGGAAATACTTGGAGCTTCTCTGTGGACAGCTTGTACTTATGTGTAGATAGCAAAATGCCTGCAGATGGAATATTATTTAAATTAGGCTTGTTTTCGCTCAAGCTAACTACTGGTTTATTTTGGACCATTTCAGATTGAACTGGCTAATGGCCAGTATAGACTGGATAAATTGGTTGGTGCTGTGACTGTTCATCCAGAACTCCCAAGACATCTCTTCGTAGCGTGGAAGAATTCTGAGGCTTCTCAGTTTGTTGCTTGTTTAGTTCTATTTTTTTTTTAACATTCATCAGAAACTAAGGGATAATTGTATTTTCTATGTGTCTCAAAATTGTTGAGGTGTGATCCTGGTAGGAACACAGTCTAAGTGACAAAATAGTTTTGTGTCTGTTTTGTGTCATTACTAGTCACTAGTAGGCACTCTCTTACTTGTATTTTCAGCTCTTATCCTTCAACTTCAATTGTAACAGATTCTCACTGTTGAAGTTGTGGATGCAAAAATTGCGTGGTCAGTTCTGGAGCACCTGAATCACTGTTCCTGTTTGCCTGTGTTGCTGGGAGTGCAGGGTGCATAGCCAGGGTGCTTTGCTGCTGCAAAAGAGGGGGAGGAATGGGTGGATTCCAGTCCCAAACATCTGCCATCTGGGAGCTTCAGGAAATGGGATTAGGTTGTGGAAACTTTCTGGTTTTTTTTTTTTTCTTCTTGCTTTCTACTTAATTAGAAAGATTTATGAAGAATAAATAAAAGATTATCTGAGCTTTTCCTGGTGACCAGAGAAGCCCGCTTTTTCCTGGATATGTCCGCACTCTTCTTTCCATGTCAAATTTTGAAGTCCTGTTTAAAGTAAGTCATTGTGTCACCCCTAATAACAGTATAAGCTGTCAAGGATAGTCCTGGGACCTGTTTTGTGATGGTCTTAGTGGTGTAGACCTGAAGTGAATCCTCCCTTACAGCAGGAGTTGAGGTTTGATTCAGCTGACTGTAATCTGACATAGCAGGTAAACAAGGCAAATGATGGTGTTAAGAAGTTTTCCTTTTACCTGAAGAGAAAAGTGGGAGCCTCATCAAGGAGCTGATGAGGATGCTGGCAGCAAGGGGTGGAAGGCTGGTGAAGGACCTGCCCAGGAAGAGGAGTGGTGGCAGTAAGTCACCTCTTGATTAAACAGAGGACCTTGACCTTTAATGGCAAATGTGGGTTTCTGCTGGATTAATAGAGCTGCATAATATCCATTGCAGTTTAGCAGCTCAGCTCTGGGCTTAGGATTATAAACTGTGCTGTATTAAGTAGCATATCCCTTTCACAAGCAGAGTCTGTGGCAGGCCCAGCATGTTGCTCAACCTTGGCTTTCTTTTACAGAATGACAGTCCTTGGAAGCTATGTTCCAGGGTGTTTGGTTCCTTCCTGCAGCTGTAAGTCCTAGCAGCAGCAGCAGCATTAACCTGATCACGGAGGAGAAGCACAGCCTGCCATAAGCTATTAAGTTAAAGCCTCAGACAGATCCCTTTTTGTCTTCAACGTGTCTCCTGTTTCTTGTGTGTTCTACAGGCTTGGTCTGGCATTTGAGTCGGGCTACAGAAATTGAATGGAAATGGGAGTGAAGTGTATTCCTGTAAATTTGGGCAGAAACAGGCATTTTTTTGGGAAACTGGGGAAGGTCCAAAATGTACAATTTCTTCATGCATTCTGCCAAAGTTGCAGAAAAACATAAGATAGTTTTCAGAAAACCACTTACTTATATAGACTACATAACACACTTCCTGTCCAGGGTTTATACTCTGCTTTGTGGTAAAAATCTTTTTCTACATTTGTAAGCCAGCTGTTGTTCAGTTCTCTTAGACCAATTTCATGAAGTCCTCTTTAAAGAAAAGACATCTTGAATAATTTCATAGCTATAGTAAAGGAGTACCATAAGTCAGTAATGGTTGATCTGTTGACACTAGTCCTGGGAAGTCCATTGCAATGCAGAATGTTCTGTGTACTGCAGATGGGGGTACTGCTATCCTAGTTAGCCCAGCTAAAAGGCTTTGCAAGAAAAATCTTGATCAAGGTTAGACCTTGAGTTCTGGTAGCTCTACTGTTCCTTTGCCTGTAATCAGGGCTGGTGATTGTTAATTCCTCAGGTATGCGTGTAGAGTAAGAATACTCCTGTGTTCAGATGAGGAAACTGCAAGACTGTGATGCTACCATTAAAATACTGTGCTACTTCAGCCAGAGACTAATCTGTGATGTGATTCCAATTTCTCTGTGTCATTCTTCATGCTGTGTAGAGAAAACCTTGAAGTGGGAGGTGCTGGCATGGGTCACCCAGTGAAGCTGTGGATGCCCAATCCCTGACAAATTCCGAGTTCTAGGCCAGACTGGATGGGGCTTTGAGCAGACTGGTCTAGTGTGTAACATCCTTGCCCATGATGGGGGGATTGGTTTGTTACTTTGGTTTGCTGGTTGTGTTCCCAATGCCCTGTGCTTGCCAGGCATTGATTTAGAAATGGTTCAGCCTCAAGCAACCACCAGGCTTGGGGTGTTCCATTCTTACAGGAGCTTGGCCAAACCCAGCAGGTTTTGTTCTGGTTTGGCACACTGTTGACCTTTGGCTGTGTCAGCCAAACAGCCAAAGATGAGCCCTCCACCCTTAGACTTCTATCCTCAATAGGGATTGAGACTCAAATCTGATCAAGCTGTAAAGGCAGGTGAAATTTTTCATAAATAGATACTGTGATGCTTGGAGCCTTCAGCACATTAAAGAGGCTGAAGGAGAAATCGATGTCTTGTCAGGATGCAGTACACTTTTTATGGGCAACTAGACTTCATTGACATCTAAGTACATTCTTGATAAGACTTTTCAGAAAAGTCAGTGCTGTTGTGTTTTGGAGCAAGATCATCTAGATTTTCCCAATGAAAGTGACCCAAGTTATCTCTCACTCCACTCTTTCATCTGTTAAGGTCTGATTTTTTTTTTTAAATTGTTGCTCTTAAAAAAATAGCCAGTTTTTTAAATGGCAAAAATACATTTTTTACTCAAAATATCTGAAATTGAGAAATCATGAAGAAAGAAGAATGTCCAACATGTGGAAGGTTAAAAAGCAGAAGGGTAATCTACTTTGGATAAATAGTGTTGATTGACATTTCTGTCCTAGAAGGGCATAGAATTTTTACATGGTGGTTAAATATGATTTAATGGAGTCATTTTTCAGAATAAAAGGGCTGTTTGAGTTTTAAATTTGGATAGTCCAATGACTTGTTTTGAGCACAGAAACATTAAAATGAAACTAACCTAATGGATGTATTTTCTTTCCTTTTAAGCTATGATGTTATCTTTGCTGGAGGCCCTGAAGAATTGCTAAAGAAATTTCAGGAAACCAATCACAAAGTGGTGTTTGCAGCAGACGGGCTAATTTGGCCGGATAAAAGACTGGCTGACAAGTATCCTGTTGTCCGGAGTGGAAAGAGATTCCTGAACTCAGGAGGCAAGTATGATCCTCAAACACTTGAACATGACCCACTTCTGTTACCTGTTCTGTGTACTTGCTCTGTGTGGAGCTGTTCCTGAATTCCCCAAGCTTAAAACTGAGGACTGGATATGCTGTCATCTTCCTCCTCTCCCCACTTGAATAGCTTCTCTTCTGTGCTCAGTTTTCATGTGAATTTGCACAGTGTGTGTTTGGCAATAACTTGTAAAAAGCAGATAAATATAGTAAGGGCCTAGCAAGCAACTGTGTGTGGCAGCGAAATGCTGTGCAAGGATAACCCCATTGCTTCAGAAACAATGCAGTGCACAAGCCCAGGCAAAGCAGCACGTGCTATTTATAGCCACAGTTTAGCCTGGACACAGAATTCCCTGACTTGGCTGCCTGGTTCCTGGGGATCTCTGCACAGGGGGTGGATGTGCTGGCAGCTCTGCCTGGCCTGTCAGCATGGCTTACACAGCTCTTTCTAAAAGAAATGGGAGCTACTCCCTGTTAATCTCAGTGGCAGATTAATTCTGGAATCCTCCTTTAAATGCCAGCTTTGCTAATAATTTTGCACTTGATTAATACATGCAGTGATACAGATACTGTGCTGTGCAGAAGCTATTGAGTGTGTAATTTCTGGGGCACCCTTCTGCATTGTGCAGATCTGAGAGTGTCCCTATTTCTTTTCCTCACTGATCTGTCCTGTCAATTTTTATTTTGGTGTATATTGGTTTTGAGTTGAATTCTCATTGTATTTCTGACAGTATTAGATTCAGGCATCTCTGCCAGTAAGAAGTGATTGTTGAAAATGAAACTTTTTCTATAGATGGGCTTCTTGGGAAAAGTGATAGTCTGATATCATGCTTTGGCATTCTCAGAACCGTCCTAGGCAGATCTGATTTACTTTTTTCCCCTTAAAATACCATTAGTATAAAAATAACCATTAATTATTAACTTTTTGAAACTGACTTGTTACATACCAGGAAGAAAACTGGGTTTTGAGCCAAGTTTCATAAATTTCATACTTTACTGGAGTCTCTCAGAATGAAGTCCCTGGTTGGTGGACAACAGTGGCAGGGTAGTGCTTTTGTGGAAATAATCTTTGTGTGTGATGTTGCAGGATTTATTGGTTATGCTCCATCCATAAATCGTATTGTGCAGCAGTGGAATCTGCAGGATAATGATGATGACCAGCTGTTTTACACCAAAATCTATGTTGACCCATTGGCAAGGGTAAGTAGTAACTCTTTCTCATTTCTTTCTGCTTGAAGTAACATGCTGTTTCTCATAAAACATCTGGAGATGAAAAGAAAAGGAATGCTGTCTCTTTACACTGGAGTGCCATGTTGACAGTTGTTTGTTCTACTGAGGTTCCTACTGCTGGAATGATGAACAGGCTCCCAAAGGGTCATGACTTGATATATTATTTCAGGCTGTCTTCAGACCCAGGCAGGTTGTGCTTGACGGTTAGAAATAACAGCTCTGAGGTGTATGATCAGACACATTCACCTCCATGAGGGTCCCATGTACTTGGCAATTTGACGGCCAGAGATTGTGGCATTTTTCCAGGGTGTCACTGAACTACTTGCTGAATCCAGTGTTTTATATTTTGGCTTGCTGCCATTTCAGATCCTGCCTTCAGCTTTCTGTGTTCAATAAAGCTGCATCGTAAATTTTTGGTGAAGACCTCTCTGTGCCCTCGCTTAAAGTTCTCTGCTGAGCAGCAGTGTAAAGCATGATAGATGGCATGTCCCTGGTGTCAGAGATGTGTCCTTGATGCTGGAAAAAGAGGCATAAGGAAAGTTAACAATATATGTATGCCAAAAGACTTCAGAAGCTGATATAGCAGAATTTTGAGAAGGATTTTGGTTATTTGTATGCTTAAGGCAGATGCAAGGTTTTTGAAACATATACATGTTATTTCTGGCAAAACTTAGTGGAAATCAGGTCTGCTTGGATACAGGTTCAGAAATAGAATAGAGTAGAATATTTCTGTTGGAAGGGACCTACAGTGATCATCTAGTCCAGCTGGCTGACCAGTATGGGACTGACTAAAAGCTAAAGCCTCTTACTGGGGTCATTGCCCAAATGCTTTTTAAGCACCTGATGGGCTTGGAGGTATTGACAACCTGTCTGGGAACTGATCCAGAGTTTGACCACTCTGTTCATGAAGAAATGCTTCCTAATGTCCAATCTGAACCTTCCCTCGTGCAGCTGTGAACCATTCCCACCAGCTCAGCACCTCCCTCTCCCCTTCCCCTCCTCAGAGAGCTGTAGAGAATTCAGAGGTGGCCTGTCAGCCTCCTCCTCTAAACTGGACAAACCTCAGCTGCTCTGCATAGGAAATTCCAGCCAGCCTTTAATGTTTGAATTGCTTTTATCCGAGTTAAGTCAGATGCCAGGTACACATGGAAGAGACATGGTGTGGAGATATTAAAGCTGATTCTGCATCCAAGTGAGAAGTAACATCATTAATTGCCTAAATGGATTGTTTCCTGGATCAGAACTGTGTATCTGTGCAGAAAACTGCTGCACCTTGATTCAAAACACTTCTGTGGTGCTTACTATACATCATCACCCATTCTCTGTATAGTAATAATATGTCAAATGCTGAAGAATATGTAGGAAAATCTTGGAGGATCAAAACAAAGGATGTCGCCTGGATGGGGGTTTTTAAGTGAAACTCGGATGTTATGTACTTGAATCAACATTTTAAAAATGGTAAAACATGGCATTTAAAGTAAGAATCTTGCTAGGATTAGTAATACAACATTAGGAACATGTTTGAAAACCACCAGTGTTTTCTATTCTGACATGATACTTAAATTTGACTTTTGTATTTTTGCAACTCTGAAACACAGCATGTTTTGTTTCTTGGCCAAGACCTGTTAATTTTTTTTTAAGACATAGATTTTCTTTGGCTTATACTGACTGCTAAATTGCAGTTCCTGTGGAGAGTTACGACCTTTATCCTTCAAGTTTAAAGTTTCTGCATATGCAAAACTGATTGCTATAAAACTGCACAACTTGGGAATACAGAAAAATGTAGCAATGTAAATAACACATAGAGTCATTTTCCCTGATTTCTTGCTGCCACTGTGGTATAATTGCAACGTTCCTGTAAAAACATTGGCTTTTAGACTGCGTCAACATCTCTGGTGCTTTGATTTCAGGAGCGCATTAACATTACTTTGGACCACAAATGTACAATTTTCCAGACCCTAAATGGAGCTGTTGGTAAGTGTATGATTTGTACATTGTGTGTTTCATTAGCTGTTATTAACACTTTTTTTCGCCTAACCATGAATGTAGCTCCTTAAACATATGCTTATTTTAAGGAAATGTTTGGATCTGATCATCAGATTAGTTGCAGGTCTTTTCGGTTAATTATTAATTGAATTCTCTCATTGATAAAATTTTCAATTTAAAATAGGAAAAATAGTTCTAAATAAATGAAATTGGCAGTAAATACAGAGTTAAGGATATTTTTTCCATCTGCCTTCCAAAAACTTAATTATAGGAGTAAGAACAGTAATTAAAATTGCATTTTGGATATTTTCAAGCAAATGCATAATGAAGTGGAATGTGGAATAATGTAAGATTTCCTTTATTTAACTGTCATGAATTTAAATGGAAAAATGCTTTTGTGAAAACTTTCTTTCTTATATTTATGACCTCCAACTATGGACCAACTTTATGTAGTCAGGTCATTTCTGAAATAACAATTATTTCTCTATAAATAGCATTTGCACTAAATTAGAATTATTTTAAAAGTAGATTTATTCCAATGCTGAAGCTGCTGATGAGAAACTATGAAGTTTGGTGTTATCTTATTTATCATAAGGAGTTTAGAATACAAGATCTAGTTAGAAAAAATGAACAAAAGATTTAAAATAAGTATTTCTGACAAAGATAGCAACAGCAAGATATATTGTGTCAGCAGGTACTTAAAAACTCTGAAATTTTAGCTTTTATTTATGAACTTAATGTACTGCTTTGTTGATTTGCAGATGAAGTCCTTTTGAAATTTGAAGAAGGAAAAGTAAGAGCAAGGAATTCAGTGTATGACACCCTGCCAGTCACCATTCATGGAAATGGGCCAACTAAAGTGAGTGACAGTTTGGTTTTATTTTCATGTAAACCCAAAAAAATCAATGAAAGAAGAGCACAAAACAGTCTTCACACACCACCACTGCACATTTCTATTTAATGTTATTAGGAATTAGGAGATTAAAAACCTCATTTGAATTAATGTTATTCTGCATTCACTGTAACTTGATATTGCTGCTGAAACAACTCATTCTGCTCCCAAATTCCTTGTAGCATGGGATATTAGAAGCAAATAGGCTTCTTTTAATTGTTCCCTAACACAAAAATGTTCTTGAAGCTAGTGAAGAATGTCTATGTGGTTATTAAATGGCAGTCAGGAGACCAGGGGGCAGGAATAATCTAGCCAAGGTGACAGGCTGGGATACAAAACAGTAACACATCTGTTCCTACCCGAGACCAAAGTGTGTTATACAGGGATATAAAAAATAAACTGTATTTAGGCAAAAGAAGAAGTCTCTCTGTAAGTGGCTGTATAAGTGTGTTTATCTGTCTATGCTTTTGCTGTTGCCTGCAGTGTCACTGATCACTGCCATCAATGTGCCCATGGCTGTCAGCTTTGGGCATGTGGTACAGCACTGCCTGCCCTGGGAAACAGCTGTTTTGACAGATTCTGTTCATGTGTAAGGATTCAGTGGTCCAGAGGTCCCTCTGAGAGAAATGGCTGTATTTTGGTAATATGGCAGTTGCATCTTTTTGTTCTGTGCCAAAGAAGTGGAAAAGGCTATTGTTTATTAGAAGTGTCTGTTGGCTGAATGATTGGGCATGGCTACTTTCTTATTTCTTCCGAATAAATGTTCCTTACTGTAGCTCCTTATTTTCAGAAAAATGCCTTTGAGAAGAATGAAGTAAAGTTTGAAGCTCACAAATATTCCAGGAACTGCTGCTGCATTGTTTTTGCACTTATATTTTGATTTTGGAATTAGTCAATATAATGATGCTTTTATCTGTTTGGCTTATAACATTTTAGCAGCGGTGAAATGTATGACCAATTCCTTCCATACTACTATTTTTACCTCAGCTAAATCCTCAAATTCTGTCATCACTGGCTTTGCTGACATGTTGCCAATGAAAAGAAAGTTTCTGTATTTTACAGATGGGCAAACAGCTTAGGATGGAACTTCTATATACTAATCCATGCTACATTAACAAAAACTTGACCTCTGCCTGTGGTGATGTTTTAAAAACAGAGAGGAAACTCTTGCCATGCATCACTTTGTCAGTGTGGTTAAATTCTTCTGTTTTAAGCATAGGATAGAATCAAAAGGGGAATAATTTATTAGAAAAAATGTTTTCACTAGTTAGTAAATAAACCAACATAAAAATAATTCCCAGAATTGACTCCAAATAGTTAATCTTTCTGTTTATAAGATGCTTCTGTTTCGTATTTAATCTCTCTAATTTTCAGATTAGTAAATTTCATGGGTTAGATACACTTTTTGAAATGGATACCAAATTATTCTCACGTTCTGACATGTAATACTTTTATTTTTCACTTCAAGTGCATGTCACTTTTATGAAATGTTCATTTTTGTAGACTTTATGGTACATATGTCATCTCTGTTTTGTCAACAAGAAGAATAAGTAGAAGTCTTTACCTGGTTTTTTTTTTGGTTTCTTGTCAGTTGCCTTTAGTTACAAGTGATTAAATGAGCAAACCTGAATTGCTTGAAAGGTAGAGATCATCCTTTGCATGCATCTTTCATTAATTAGAATTGTTCACTTATTTACCAGATTCACCTGAATTATTTGGGAAACTATATTCCTAATGCTTGGACACGGGAAACTGGTTGCACTGTTTGTGATTTAGACTTGTTAGACCTGTCAGCAGTAAAGGTAAGAATACTCTTCCCTGGGAAAAAGCCCTTTTAAGTACAATTGACATGTGTTTAGTAATTTCTGAGGCCAAGTGGCTTCCTTATGCAACATTATTTTACTACTTCCAGGAATATTTTTATGCATGTATTTTATTATAGGTTTGCACAGTATTACTGAAGGTGATGCCATCTCCAAAAGCCCTTCAGACCTTCACCTTTGTTCACTGAGGGTGAATGAATAATTTTTGAATTATGCAAGGTTCAAGAGAATAATTAGAATTTTGGGAGGGGTAAAAAAACTCTTAAATATTTCAGATTTTTAGCAGCAGACCTACAAACCAGTCAATATGCATCAGTTGGACACCTTCTGTGTGTTACAGATAGTTTAATAGTTAACTAACATGGTTACTATTACTATTTCCTGAGATTAAACAATCAAAACTACTTTACCTTGTAGAGGACAATACAGATATTTGTATTGTATAAATGTGTTTCTGTAGAAAAAGATCTGATGTAATTGAGACTGAATTTCAGTAGTTTTCAGAATTCTTGTAGGACAAACACATGCATACACATGGCACGTGTATATATTGAGTACTTGTCAGCTCTGGCCGTTCCACTCCAAGCAGGTTGTCTTTCATGTCTCTATAAATATTTCAGCTTGTACAGTAAATTTGAGGCAGAGTGAATACTAAGCTCTACCATGTGCAATTGTAAGACTTGGATGAAAAAGTAAATTCTTTTTGTAAAAAAGTGAAAGATTGATCCTAACAGGCTCTTTCCAGCAGATGTTTAATTTCTGTTCTTTATTGAAGATTTGAATGAGAACAGGTCTTGGGAGGTCGTGTTGAGAACAGCATGAAAGAAATAGTGGCTTGTTATCTTAGTAATGAAAGGAAAAAATGAAAGCATTTCTGGGCAATAAGTAGTTATTGGACTTGAATATAAACTAAAAAAGTTATTGCTGGAATTGTAATAACTTACAGAGTCTTTCTGTATTTTTAAATTTTATTTTTACTTTTAAGATAAACATTTGAATGGTGTTCTAATTAGATAGTGTTTGCACTCCCATCATAAAGTTTTTATCCAATGGTATTGGTAATTAGGACATAGTTTTGGAGCAGTTAAGTCTTAAATCCAGTAAGGCAGATACAATGATTTACTGGATAGCTTCATATAGTTTATGTACATCTACTTGGAGTGTCTTCTTTACTGTAATGCATTCTTTGGACTTCATACCTCAGTCACTCTGCCAGCAGAAATAACAAGGTTTGGCCTCAGTGGAAGTGTTTACTTCATGCATTTTTAAGTACCAGCAGTATTTAATTTTCTGAACGTGCTCTCTGTTCAGGCCTGTCTGGTTGCTACTTGACAAGGAATTTTCAGTGAAAAGAGCAGTACCCGTTGCGTGCCTCTAACAATTTACTCCATATTGTTTTATTTAACTGCCTGCATTTATGCACTCATATCTTCTGAGGATTTTGCTCGTTTCTCGGGGTTTCCTTCAAAGGAGCTCAGAGGTTCATATGCAGGGTCTTTCACTCAGTCCTTGTCCTCTTGACAGAAACAGGATCTCCTGGGCTGCAATCATGGTTGAGATGTGGAAAAACTCAGTAACTGCTCTCTTCTGGTAATGTCAGAAGCCTGTGCCACCCTGAAATTAGCTACCTGTTCAGGTAGAAGCAGCATAATGGAAAATAAGTTGAAGAGTGCACCTGGACTCAATAAGTGCAACTTTTTGCCATTTTCTTAGGGCTTTTTGTTTTGGCTTTTGGGTTTTTTTTGTTTGTGGTTTTTTTTTTGTTCTGAAGCCTAAATTTAAGTTTGTTGCCCAATTTAATCTCCCTAGAAGTGCTTTTAAATTCTAAAGCTTCTTACTGGCGTGGAGACTTTCCAGTGTGGCTGAAAAAGATGACCTCGCTCATATTCTCATTTTGCTAGCAACTCTTGTGGCAAGAGACCCTGGACTTTGCTCTGTGTAATTGTACTGAGACATTGTCCTGTATTTCTTCCAAAAATTGTCATACATTCAACTACTGTTTATTTAAAAGTAAATTTTAATAGTCAAATATCTGGCCTCACTGAAAGGGAGAAAATGTATCAGAGAAAATGTAGTATCTGGGTGCAGGACTGAGTATTCTCAAAGTGGTTTTGCTAAGAGGGAACTTCAGATTTCATATACTCAAAATGCTTATTGTGACCTAGATTCAGATTATGCAGTGACAAGTCTTTGTGGCAAACTTAGCTCTGGATTGATCAACTCTGTGCTTTGAGGATAGGCAGTTTATGGGAATTTTTACTCCTGATTTTTTTAAACACTATTTTGCTTTGGTCACACTTAGATTTCAGTGTAGAGCCAAGTGGTTCAGGTTTCAGTGTACTGAAGCAGTGTCAGTAATTCCTCATTGTCCCCATAGTCTTTGCACATCCAGCCTGAACCTCTTTCTTTTTACGCTGGAGAATAAGTTGGGAACGACTCAGAATTAGAAAAATGTACAAGTACAATTACTACAGCAGTTCTAGCACTGGTAGCATGTGTGTGTGCTCAGCTTAGCCTGGGCAGCTTTCCTTGTCCCTGCCATCAGTGGGACCAATTCCTGTGACAGCCTCAGGAGAGGCACAGGTGCTTTATTGGAGACACATCAGTCCATCCCTCATCAGTTGTGCTGGAGTTTTTGGGGTCTCTGCGTGGCTACACTTCCACACCAATACTTATGAGGTTTGCAGATGCAGTTGTGAGCAGGAGGTCGTCAGGGTAAACACTGGATGTTTCCGAGCTGGGGCGTTTGCCAGGATGTTTCTGGGTTCTGAAGCAGACAGTGACACTGTGAAACCTCAGCAAGTGTTGATGGTTTATCCAGACGCTTCTCAAGTGGGTGTTGGCCTGCTTAAAAAGCTAGCTGGCTGCCTTTTATACACATATAAGGTTTCTCTCTGAGCCTTGTAATGGATTAGATTTTTATTGTAATTGTCTGGTTTAGAGATGGAAATAATTTTTAGTCTGTGTATTTCTTTGTGTAGGAGTTGAGGCCTTTGAAGGTTAAATTTCTTTATCTTGCATAGTGCAATAATACACTTTAAGACTACAAGAAAGTGCTGTCTGTTTCTTTTTGTGGTCATAATCTCATGATCTCTATCCAGCACATAGAAAGCAGCCAAATACAATCAAAAGATGTGAACTCACTTTAAAATAAGGTCCATGCAAGTTCAGTATTCTTGGATGTAAGAAGAGAAGCTCTGTTAGTTTATCAGAGTGCTTTCTATGATCATTGAGTAGGGAAGTAATGCAGAGCCCAGTTAAAACGAATGGGGAAAAATAGTGCATAAATATTTATAGAAAAGTATTGCAGTCTTTGGCTTAAAGTACAGATGAGTAAAATATTTTGTAGTATTTATTCTTAAACTGTTTTTAAAAACTGGTCTTCCGTCTGTTTTCTTGTAAGTGCAATCTATGTATGTCCTTTGTTTAAAAAACCAAAATAATTTGCCATTTTATTCTAGGTGTATTTCCTTCAATGATTCTTTTGCTGTCTTTTTTTTTAATGAGAATTTTAAAAACCATAGTGCATTATTTTCTACTTCCAGTCTCTGTTATTAAATTCAAAGAGTTTTATTTCAATATTAAACCCATTATCATTGCTTATTTTGTGAAGCCAGTGAAAATAAACAGGGTGCATAGCACTTTTGAGCATGCTGGTTTTGATTGTTTGAAAGCTGTGTGGACTAAGTTTACTACGTGACATTAGTTGCTCTTTACTATAACTAATCTTAGAAAAAGAGGCAAGTCTTATTGGTTGTATCAAAATATCATTTTTTTTAGGAATATCCAAGAGTAAAAATTGGTGTTTTCATTGAACAACCCACTCCTTTCCTACCTAAATTTTTAGACAGACTGTTGACTCTGGACTACCCACGGGAGGCACTCAGTATCTTCGTTCATAATAACGTAAGTGTGACTTTATCATTGTACAAAGCTCCAGTTTTGCAAAGTATGAGATGAATCAAAGTGTGGAGTGTGTGGATTTGATAGAAGAACACAGTTAAAATGCATAGGAAGAGATAATCCTTCAGAGTTTAGTAAGCAGAGCTGGAAAAATTAAATTGTCAGGGCTTACTGAAGTCTAAAGAAACTGCTTAGATTTTCTTACTAATGAAAGAAATGTATTTTGAAGTGTGGGCTTCTGGAGGAAGTATTGACTGACATAAAACAATAGAGTAAAATAAGAGTAGGACAGTTGGAAGGAACCTACATTGACCATCCGTGCCAACTGCTGACCACTTCAAGACAGCTGCTGACTAACAGTGATACCATAATGATAATAATAATAAAAATAATAATAATAACTGTCACCTGATATTTGCTGTGGGATTTGCTTTTCATCTTGCTGATACCCCAGTGAATTTGTGTTTCTATTGGCACTCCTGCTGGGTCCCATGGAAAGACTGGTGTGTTCAGATGTGTTTTGGCTGGCACTGCAGATAAGTTGCTTTTGAATACTCTGCTAATTGCCCAATGATCTGGCATTGCTGATGCTTCCCCAGTGACTTCAGTCATTATTGCTGTTTTGAGCAGCCCAGTCTAATGGAAGCTGGCCCTGCCTATGGCAGGGGGGTTGAAGGAGATGATCTTTAAAATCCCTTCCAACTCAAACCTTTCTGTGTTTCTGTGATTTAAGTGAGTGAGGTGTCAGATTTGTGCAATTATTTTGGAAAAAAATGAGGCTGGAAGAGAAATGGGAGTAAAATTCAATTGTATCCTTTTTCAGTGTGCATGCATTGCTATGGTTGCACAAAGCGGATAAGTTATAGAAGTAGAGCTTATCTCTAAAGTCTTCATTGTGGTTTTGTCAGGGCATTTTGAAAGTATAAATGTGATGTGCACAAGGAAATTGTAGGCTATATACATTTTGTAGCTTCAGCCAAAAGTTTTATGGTATTTGAAATAGAATGTAAAGACTGAACAGCTTTTTATTATAGAGAGGGAAAACCCCTACACAATATTTCAAATATTCTAATGACAGCTGTAATAGACAAAAGCTACAATGAGGGCACTGGATTGGAAGTATTTCATGCAGCTGAGAGCTCTCAGAGCGTGGGTAAATAGAAATTAAAGGAACAATCAGTGGGGCTGCATAGTAAAGAAACAGTGGCTGTGCCTGCACAATTTGGTACAGGTGCCGCTCCCTCTCTGAAGAGATTCTGGAGAGGCAAAAAAACTCCACATGCCAATGAGACTGTAGGATGGGTTTTAAAAACTGTAATATAAATATCCTGAAAAATACTGCACATATAGTTTGTGAATCTTGCATCATTGTACAGCTTTAATTAAAATTGCTGATGCATTGGATTATTTTCCTAAAGTTTTGGACAGAGGAGGTTCATTTTAATAACTGATATATTGTAATATCTTCAAACACTGTTGGCATCTGTTTCTTTAGGACAGAATACAGTGTGTTCTTGGACACTATGTTTATGACTCATACTAATTTGTGTCTTACATATGCTATAAAAAATGTTACCATGATTACAGGAGGTTTACCATGAAAAGCACATCAAGAAATTCTGGGAAAAAGCCAAGAACATTATCAGAAATATTAAAATTGTTGGACCTGAAGAAAACCTGAGTCAAGCAGAAGCCCGGAACATGGGAATGTAAGTTTAAATTTATCAATCTGTTATACTGTTGCATACACTCCCATTTTTTCTTCTTGAATGTGCATTATTTTGCATCTTTAATATTTCTGTCTTCAGCTATGAAAATGGGAGTTTTTGTGGTAGAAAAGATCTAGACATAAGATATGAACTGGTGAGTATTTTATGGTTTCTGTCTAATAAACCTGTTGATAATTGTGAAAAAATCTCTCTGGTTTGGGCTACTTCAGTAGTCTTTCATCCTGTCTTCTGAGGATGTAGACCATGCATAATACTTATTTTCCATCTATCTTACTGCAGAATTTATTTCATTTTTGCATTGGATATGCTTTAACAATTGCACTTTTGCTGTCCTAATGCCTACTATTTTTCTTTTAAATGACATTATATTTAAGTAAACACATGGTTAAAGCTTCCCCTGGATGTACAGGTGACTGAATTATTTTTCTTCCTGTGGTTGCAAGAGGCAGGAATATAATTTAGAAGTGCTCTAGGAGAAGTTTCTCACAAAGGCAACTGACTTTCTTATGCTATCTTAAGCATTCTTGCTTTTTTCCTTTGTTCTTACTGGGCTATCCAAAATTTTGGTTTTTAAACCTGACACATTCCATGCCTAGAGCTGAATTTTTCAGTTTGTATCCGGTGTCAGACCTGCGTGTCAAGGGTCTCTTCAGTGGCTGCAACACTGGCTCCTACCACAGAGTGAGTTGTGGCCCTTCCAGGACATCACTCTTATGATGGAGTTTCTCAGCCCAGGGTCCCACCAAGGTCAGGACCACCCTGCTTGGCCCTTGAGCAGGATTCATTTCATGATAATTCTTTGACTTACTCTTCTACCAAATCTTCCCTGAGTGTCAGAGCAGAGAAGTTAATTTCAAAAGGCCATTTTCTGTTCAGAGGTTGAGCATAGGCCATTCATAGCCTCAGCTGAAAGAATGAAGGTCTTGAGTCTGTGTGGTGTTCTTGGAAATTTGTTTGAATGGGGCTTTGTTGTGCTGAAGCCACTGGAAAACTGATCTCTGGCTGAGGTCCAAGCCTCACCCCTTGCCTTTCTAGGAAATGCTGCAGATGTCCAGTGTTAGTCTAAGCACCCTCACATTTTTATAAATAATTCTTTCTTTATTTCTAATACTCTCTAAAGCAGATGTACCATGTTGGCAAACTTTTTGTAGTGTATGTTATGTGTAACTGAGGTGAAGTTTCTCGACTTGCCTTTTCCTCTTCGTTGTTAGACAACATAAGGCAGAATCTTCAGTGTAACCAGCATCTATAGTAATAAATCTCACCCAAAGACCTTGAAACCTGTCATACAGAACCTGTTGACTTTTAATGTGACAGAGCTTTTAATATGTGATCCTTGCTTGATCTATGATAAAAACATAGTAATTTACATGTATATTTGCACAAAGTCATCGCAACTCCTGTTTGAAAGTCAGGCAGATAATCATATATCTGGTAAGTTATCCATGGTATGGGTATAATTTGACCCATGTTGCTCCTGTTGTGAAAGGCCCCTGTAAAAAAGATTCTGTCCTAAAGAGAAACATAGAGAAAACCTGAAGTACAATGAGTGTGGAATGAGACCATGGCAAAACACTGAATCATCCAAAAAGTATGAACCTTAGTAGTAGGATCTTCCAAGAAAACAATGTAGATGCAATTCCATGGTTCCTTTCAGTTTGTCTGAAGCAGATTCAGTTAATCTACTGCTTGTCTTGCACACCTGGTGGGCTTGGCTACCCTTGTACCCGTCACTTCACTGGAACAAGCACTTTCTTAAAAAGTCTGGCTTGGATGTTTGGGATGTTCAAGGTGAAGGCAGTTACTATAAAAATTACTTGTTTTCAGCTCTTCATATGGCTTTGATCATCATAACCTCATTTATTTCTCACTAATATTGGAATGGGAGTAACTTGAAAATAGTGATTCTTCAAACTTGTTTATCGTTCTTCTTTAGAGATTGATATTCAGTCTTCTTGTTCATCTTCTCCTGCCTCTATCTGCATTATTGACAGAAAGAACAAAACTATCTACAGCAAGTCCTTGCTTTCCCTTCTTTTCCAAATCTGCTTTTAGTGTCTCTGTTGGTTTCCAGTAGATTTAGAATTAAGGTGATCTTCTCGCTTTAACTAATTTCACTCAGAGTCAATTAAGTTGAAGAAGCCTAACAGGGTTCAGTCAATACAAAGAGGGGGCACTTAAGCATTGAAGGTCTAGTTTGTTTTCAACAGAATACTTTGGAGTATATAATGAGTTTGACCAGTTTTCTCCTCACCTCTCTTTTTCTCTGCTTTTGGCTCAGTAAAAAGTGGTGATAAATCATAATGGCATTCTCAGTAAATGATGCTCTCAGGTCAGAATAAATGTGGGAAAATAACCTTTATTTAATTTCACCCATAGCCATGCCGCAAACTTTGCTCTACTTTTCTCATCCACATAATAAGGAATAATTGAAGCATTTAATTTCTTTCTTCTTCCTGATATGGAAAGCCCTCTCCTTGTGAAAGTTGAATAGGTGTTGGAAAGGATCAAAAATTTTGAAGTCTGCATAACTTTTTAGAATTCAACAATACTGAGAAACTGGAGTGCACAGCTTTCCTTCTTGTGGGCTGAATAGAGATAAAAAGGAAGGAAAACTAAGTAGAATAAAGAGAAGGAAGATTTAGCTGCATGTTGTCTGAATATTTTCTCTGCAATTACATCACTTGAAACACTTGAGTGGCATTTCTATGTGGTTTTTTTTTTAGCCTTTGTCTATGGGTTCTTAGAGTTAGTTTTTTTTCTTTAAGGAAAAATCATCTGTGCTTTTGCCTTGGTTGCAGATGAGATTTCAGCCAGCTGTTACAAAATTTGTTATGACAGAAAGCATAAAAAGCAATTAAATATGTTCAAGTAATAACAAAGTTGGGAAATATTCACTTCTGAGGTTTTATTTATAAAAAATGTGTTTTCCATAATATTTTTTCTCCCAGTACTTACTGGCTTCAGGGTTTCTCTTTTGGGGGAGTTGATTCTTATTGTTCCTCCCTTAAAAATATTAGTAACAGAACTGGGTATGAACTTCCTGAAACTTTATAAAAAATGTAATTTATCTCAGCTTTTAAGTGGAAATGTGCACCTTTTAATGAAAGTTTACATTGAAAGCTTTCATAAGTTTCAGGAAAAATAATAGGGTGGTCAGAATCAGAGTTCACTGACAGCAGTGTTGAATTTTGAGCTAAGTTTGGGGTCTTCTATGTGTTTCTTGAACGAGGATATTAAGTCATTGTCTCAAAATTCCCATTTGCTATTGAAAAATGATGGCATGGACAGAGGAGTGAGTAGAACACAGCCTTTGAGCAGGGCAGTTATCTTGGCTGTGGGGGAAAGGAAGAGCAGGGATTAAACCTTTGTCTCCTGCACGTCAAGTGTTTTCTGTTAGAGACTTGGATTTTCTGGGGCTGCTGCTCCTGAACTCTTCAGAAGTTTTGGGTTTCTCAGAGGGAGGAGGGACACTGAACTTTGTGTGATGCTGAAAAATGTGCTTTCCACCCTCATCTGATTTCAGAAATTTCCAGGTGTAGTAACTGTAGTAATAATACTTAAGCCTGAGATGCAAAACTAAATAGTAGTGCTTTTTCTGTTTTCTGGCAACATTTGTTTGCTTTTAGTGATGATTGATATGTGTTGCAAAATGTAGCCCTAAATGGCAGGGGATGACACCCTAGCTAAAAAGTTGCCGACTTTTATCTGGAACACCTTTTCTTTCAGAGGTCTGTCAGATGGTTTAAAAGCTTTCCCTCTGGGCTTGCAGTCCACATTTCAAATAGTATTTCCAAACGGAAAGGTTTAAAAATGATAACTTGATAAATTGCAAGTTCAAACTTAAGTTTAAAAAAAAGGTGGCTTAATAGTAAAGAAATTGGGTAGACAAAATGTCTCTGTTATAAACAAGTAGACCCCTGGAATATCTCAGTGGAAAGTGTGATGAAGGGAAGAGCTGTGACACTTTCCCATTTTCAAATGAGGTCACTGTTCCAGATGGACTTGTGGTTTGTGAATGCAGTCAAACATCACTCTGATTGCAAAATACTTTAAACTGTTCTGCTGATCTTCACTTCATGCTGCCAACCAAAAAATCTTGGCTTTCTTCTAAATTTTTGTTAATCACTACACTGAAATTGCTCTAAATTGTGTACAAGAACATAGCTTTCTTTTCAACATTTGGTCTTAGTTTAGAGCAGGTGGAGTGTAAAGCAAGCAGATTGAAGGTTTTAGCCATTGAATTTAGATAAGGAAGCATATTACACATGAGCTTTGCCAGAAAGCACTTTCCACTTGTTCTGTGGAGTGACCTGACTATGCATAACAAATAGTTTCACATAATCTGGGATTTTTGCATCTGGAGAGGTTAGCATGCAGTGTAAGAATGTAATAGTCTAAAGCATGAGAATATCAATTGATATGAGAACATAATTTATTTCCTTGGGCAAAGCTACTGGGCAACACTGAAAGCCTAAAGAAAAGATGCATGAATTTCTTCAGAGTCTGCTTGCTTTATTAATTTTGACTGAAACTTTTATCACTTTCCTCTCTCCATCTGCAACCTGTAGTATTTTGGGGAGATTTTTTGTTAGTGATCTCAAACTGCAAAGGATCACTAAATGGCAAAAACTCATGCTTACAGCATAATTCTTCTTACATTTTATATCTACATTTGTATCTACAAGTCATCATGTCAAATGTGAAGGATAAGTTCTGTCATGTGGTCATCCAGTCAATGTTGTAGAGAAGGAAATAGGAGGAAAAAATAGGTCAGAATAGTAACCCTGAAGTTTCCCGACTATATGACAGGAATGTTTTCAGAGAGGTCTCGATAGAGTACTGAATGACTGAGTGGGACTTAGACCAAAACTTTTAATTTAGTATTTTGTGGTTTGGATTATTATGTGAATGAGGCACAGGAGGGTTTCTAACACGAAGCACATGGGACCAGTGGTAGTAGAATCTTCTGGTTCTGGATTTAAAAGGGGTGGGAGACAAAAAAAAGGCAAAAGTTAAAGGACAATGCATTTTGCTATTATGTAGTTTTCCAGTCAAATTTGTCTACAACTTAATATAAATCTGTTCATTAATTATATTCATGTTTTTGTTAGCAGCAAAAGGTTTTGGGGCAGTGCTGGCCAGTATTGTGACTGGAACCTTGGACTGAAATAAAGTCTGGTCTCAGGTCTATTTTCTGCACTCGAATAAGGATAAAGGAGCTGAATGTTTTTGGAAGAAATTTAACATCTAATGCCAAGTGCAATATAAAAGTCAGGTTACTGTTAATAATTGTAATTAAGCCAATAATAAAGTACATGTGAGTTGTGTTGAGTGGTTGTAAAGCTTTGAACAGAATGGGTTAGTGATGGAAAACACCATAAAGACTGAATTACAGGACCATGTTATGGCCAAAATAAAACCTGCTGGTTTCTGTTGGGGCAATTATGTGAGAACGTGCTGATTAAGGAGCTTCTGTGATAAAAATACATACATATATATATATATATGATAGAAAATTAGCAGTGAATGAGGTGTCAGTTAAGGCAAAACCAGAGACTGACCAGAGATTTAAACTGTGGGCATGTGTACAAAAACAATGATTTCAGCAGCAGTGGGAAGACCATTTCTGACATATAGGTATTAAAAAAACTGGTCTCAAATCATTACTACATCTTCAGTGATCGAACTTGAAGAGGAAGGATTGCACTAATAAAAAGCTCTACCTTCTACTCTGATTCCAACAGTCATAACTCTTGAGTCCTTTGAGCAGAAGACAGTTTGAACAGAAAGTCCCAAAAGGTGTTGATAAATAGTAAGTCTGATGGAAGATTTGCTGCTAGGTTTGGGGGGGGATGGAAGAGCAGGCAGGAAGCCATGGCAGCCCTTACCTTGACTTGTATGTAACCTGTCACATCCACCCTTTATCACATCTCCTGAAGTGACAGAGATCTTTGCCTTTGCAGAAAACCATCACAGTCAATCAAATCAAATGGAACTTAAACTGAAGCACTATTTATAGTTATTTTAAAACAAGAAAGTAAAACAACGTTTCAAGCTGTTATGGTGGAGCTAAAGTAGGAAAAATAGACAGATTAAATAATCGCAACTGCATGATAGGAAGTTGTTGCTGTAATATGGACTAGAGGAAATTGTTCCTCCCTCTCTAAAACTATGTTTGATTTCCTGTAATCTTCTATTGTTCTGATGGCATGGGAAAGCAGAATTCACTATAACAAGTTTTGGCCTAGCAAGTGTGCTCTACCAGAAACATACAAACATAGTCTATGTATCTTCTATATTTACAGTAGAATGTTTTTCTGCTTTGTGAAAACTTTCTCTTGAAGGCATGGGAATCTGCAAATAGTTTATTCTTCTGAGATCAAAATCACAACTGATAGAAATTGTGTATCGACACATTCAGTTACTTTCTCCATTATAAACTCACTGCCTTTGCAATTGGTTTATATTTCTTGTTACCAGCTGTGTTGTTTTGTAAGTCAAAAAGACAAAGAAAAGGTCTTTAAATATGTATTTCTTTATACTTTCTGTCTTACCCTCTCCATAAGGTTCCAATTACCATTCAGATCAGCAGATTGTATTTGTGGAATCTTTTTCCAGAGACAGCATTACAGCCACACGCAGTTACTTGCTAGAGGAGCTTACTAAATAAGGTCATACTTCACTCCTAAGTGATGTACTGATACCCAGCTATACAAATTGATAGCATGTTCCCCCTGCCCCATTTTCCATTAGGAAACTGTATAGTAGGCATTGCTGAATTTGGGAAAGGCTAGAGGCCACATAGTTAATTAAAAGAAACAATATAAGGATCTGATCCATGTATTCTAATCTTTTATTTATTCACACTACTGTAATCTAAAGACACCTTTCTTTATGATACTGTGCTGGAGAGGGCTTTTAGTACAATGAATCAGTTTAATACTTGTGATTCAAGGTCTTTTGTAGTCTTTTTGTTTGTTTTGTTGCTTGTGAATTTTTTCTGGACATGTGTGAATTAATAATTCATTTTTGTCTTTTTAGGGACCTTTGTCGGCAGGATAAGACATGTGAATATTACTTAAGCATAGATGCAGATGTTGTAGTGACAAACCCAAAAACATTAAGAATACTGATAGAGCAGAACAGGTATAGTAAATCTCTTATTTTGTAGAATTTTCTCTAAATTGAAAAGATTCTCTGGAGTTTGTCCAGAGAAAATAAGATCTTATTTCTTTTTGCAGTGTTAAATCCTCTTTGTTTACTCGTGGTATTTCATTGCCAAAGTTCGTAATAGGCATGGGGGCCAAAAATTCACAAAGCATTTTGGTCCTGTCAAACAGAAATTCCTGATGTGAATTTCAAATATTTCAGAGTTTCGTATTTTCTTATTCAATGTGCCACTTCACAGAAAGATCATTGCTCCGCTCGTCACTCGCCATGGGAAGCTTTGGTCCAACTTCTGGGGTGCTTTGAGCCCTGATGGTTATTATGCTCGATCAGAAGATTATGTGGATATTGTCCAAGGGAACAGAGTGTAAGTAACTGTGAACTAATAGTTAAAGTCAAGGCTCCAGTATAGTTATTAGCAGATTATTGCATGAAAATGTAAGGATATGGTATTATTCCTGGAGAGATTAGGTTAGGTATATTGTTTCTTGTTTTCTATTTCACAGAAATTTGTTTATTTCCACTCACAGCTTGAAAAAAAGGCAAGTGTTTAACAGGATGAGTTGGTGTTAGAACTGAACACAGTCATTACTGGTGCCTGTCTGGTGTTTGGTTGCTTTAGCAGGGCAAAGTACAGAAAAAGGCAGGACAAACAAATAGCAAACCTAAAACTCTCCATCCCTGGAACCTCAGCCAAAAGGAGTAGTTGTTGTATGCATCAAATGACTTTGTCATCTCTTTGGGGCAAATGCTTAATCAATGGAACAGCTATAATTTCTTTGTGTGTTTCATCCTGTATATGATATCAAGTATATCTTAAGGAGCTCTTCAGCAGTACTTCTGTCAAGGATAAACTTTTGGGTTTACCACTCCCCTAAATGAAAGTGTTGTTGTTCTAAGCTTGACTGTTCCATATGGTGATGCCTTTTCATTGCCCTGGAAAAACAAAAAGGTCTGAAACATACTGCTTGAATGGGACTGGCTTGTTTTCAGTCCTGCTGCACTTAGAGATGTGCTTGTGGCACTGAAGTGGGGGGAAATCTGCAGAGGGAGCATTTTGAAAGCATTGCTTTGATGTTGATATTGGCCCAACTCACATAAATACATAGCCTGCTGTGGTCTGTGGGTATTGTGTGAGGAGGTCACAGCAGCTGTGTGAAGTCTCAGTTGAAGTCTTTAAACTCTTTTACAAATCTATTTTGGAGTTACTTTCTCCATGTGGTAGTGTAGAATATTATTATAAGAGAGTTTGACTGTTTGCCTTAACTATGGGAACATGAACTACATGAGTAGTTAAAACTCTATAGAGAATGTGACCTTGCTATATTTTTATAACAGCATTTCATAAAAATTCAGTTACTGCCTACACCTACATTTGAGATGTCCAGATGCAGTTTTCCAAGTGTCTTGGGAACCTTTCAGCTTCTTCTCCTTGCAACTTGCTTAGTCTTGTCACCCAATACAGAGATGCTGATTTAATAGAATAGGCAACAAATTAGTTTTCATAGCTTTAAATTATTCTGTGGTTTTCTTTTTATTATTTTCAACAGAGGAGTATGGAATATCCCCTATATGGCTAATATATACTTAATTAAGGGACAGACTCTCAGATCAGAGATGAAAGAAAAGAACTACTTCATGCGTGATAAGTTGGATCCTGATATGGCTCTCTGCAGGAATGCCAGGGAAATGGTAAGGTGTATCTAGAACAGCTTGCTTTAAAATACACACACTTCTTTGTGGCCTGCTGTGCTCATAGACTGCTTTACTTGATTGATCTTGGATATTATATTTTACTTCTAATTCAAAATACTGGCCAATTTTTGTATGATAAAACCCTTTAGGCATATTTCTTTAAATTGTTGAGAACAGAGGTCTTTTCAAGGCCAGTGTGACAGATGCACTGACTGTGTGGTGGTTTCTGGTTAAATTCCCTGAAAACTTCTGTTGAGGTTAAAATACCTTCTTACTTGGCACAACCTCAAGAGATGAAAGAGGGCTCAACTGCTCTGGTGGATGACTTAAGACTTACCAATGCATTTGGACCATCTCTAACATGCAGTGTGAAACTTCCAGCAGACTAAGCTAGAATATTTTGAAATTTTTTATTAAGTAGATAAATATTTAAACTAATGATAGGCAATGCTATAAAAAAGCCTGGTCAATGTAAGAAATTGTAGGAATCTTCTTAGGGAGCATGAATTACTCATTAATTTTTCTAGATAGATTAAAATTGTGTTAGATAATTGTTACATGCATTAATCTGAAAGTAATGAGAGCATTTATTTGTACTGTAAGATTATGAATCTGTAAATCCATATTTCTACTGATATTTACACTAGTTTCAGCACAGAGACAAAAAAGACCTAAACCAGACCTATTTCCAGACACTGTAGCATTGAAAAATATTTTTACTGAATTGAACAAGAAAAGTTGGCAAGTATTAATTTTTTTATTCCCTCATAACAAGGCATGATCTCCTCTGTTTGTACTGATTCTTCAGAACATCCCCGTCCAGTCCTGTTGTATTCAAACCTCCTCAGCATCAGTTCCTGCAAACTTGTGCTTTCCATGTGCTCATTAAACTAATCTGACTGGCTCATCAGAAAATTGCTGCCTCTTTTCCTCTTTCTCAGTCTGGGCTGAAGGAGGGTTTGGAACGTGCTTGTTTTTGTATTGCAGCAGAAGAGAAGGGGCTGGTGGAAACAGCTTTGACATGTGTATGGAGAGCTTTGCTTGGAGATGCATGTTGTCTGTAAAGGCATATCAGCTTTTGATCAAGGGCTGCTATTTCCCTGATATAACTGTGGGAACCTAAAAGTAGTTGGAAAAAGAGAAACAGAAAACTGATGTGATGATTCTCCTTCATTTTAGACTTTACAAAGGGAAAAAGACTCCCCTTCTTCGGAAACATTCCATATGCTCAGAGCCCCAAAGGTGTTGCTTTATTTTTTTTATTAATTAGTTATTATTACCTGCAGTATCATTCTACCACAGGAAGATACTTCTCCTCTGTCCACTTCCTCTCATAAAATACTGCTCTAGCTTTCTCTTCAGTCTTCTAAGGTTCCGGTTTTTGCAGGGACAGGTTTTTCATGCCCAGCTCAAAGCATCTCAGAGAGGCTCTCTGTTTCCTCAGCTGGGTTTCTTAGTGCTTCTCAGATCAAGGTGTGCTGACACTGCTTCTGTAGCTAAAATGGATGGAGCAGTCCTAGGAAGGAGTAAAGCTCAGATTGTTGGTAGGTCTGCCAGGCCCCCTCGGTGACCACATTGTCACTTCAAGCTGTTTTTCTTGACCCAGGCCCTCCTTATTCTCCCTGCTGCAGAAATTCTATGATTTGGTAAGCACCCAGAACTGGGAATGTTTAACATAATCGCTATCTTTCTAACAGTTTAACTCTTTTTCAGACAAAAACATAGACAGATGTACCAAAGTACCCAAATGTTTTAATCTGCTGCAAATCTGAAAGTGAGAAACATTTCAGAAAAAAAGTTTTAGTCTGAAAAACTTTAAACTAAAAAAAATCCCATAGAACCTATTCTTTTTAAAAATACTGTTTTCTGCTACTACTTCTAATCAAGAGAGTTCTGTTAATACCTTCTGTTAATAGCTTGACAATAAAGCTGTGTTTTACCACACTCAATACCTTGCACTTAATTACATGAACAGACTTCAGAGTGCTCAGCTGGTGTGGATGCTGATCTGAATATTCTTGTCTGCTGTATTTGCCAATATGTTTTTATTTCAGGCTAATTCACCAGACAGATCATGTGGTGAATATACTCAGAAATAAGTCTCTTGTTCTGACTTTCACATCCTTTCAGTTTTTAATTTGAAACTAAACCCTAGGTGTTGGTTTTCCTGTCTGTGAGTATTTCAGTTTGAGATCAGATGCTTTCAGTGTGTCTGCTTAGATTTTCTGCAAAACAAATCGACCAATCACTCCTCTGCTTTTTCCTTTCTATAACTCTGTGTATGTTCTCAACAATGTATTTTGCCTTAATGTGTTTAGAAAATAAATGTAGGCACATGTTTGTAATCAGCAAGTTACAAAGAGTAGTTGGTAATTAGAGTCAATAATTTGAAAATTCAGATGCTAAATGAACAGCAACTTTACAATATATGTGTACAAATATGTGATTATATTTTATGAAAAGGCAGTCATGACAGACCTTTTTAAAATTTTGCATTTTAAAGCTTACAACAGTTTTCCTAATGATGCTTTCTCTACTTGGTATAGGGTGTTTTCATGTACATTACCAACAGACATGAATTTGGAAGGCTTCTTTCTACAGCCAATTACAATACCTCCCACTACAACAATGACCTCTGGCAGATATTTGAAAATCCTGTGGTATGCATCTAATTATTGATGAAACAGTTACTTTATTTAAAAAAGAAATATAATTTTATATATCGTAAAAGACTTGAAATTGAAAGACAATGCATGAAGAATATTTGTTTACTATGTGCTAAATATTGATTATGTGCTTATTATTATGTGCTTGATTATGTGACTATTTTCACCCATCTAAGAAAATGATAATATATCAGTAAGCCAGCTGGTGATCAGAGCATGAAGTTGGAGGTATGTCCCTGAGGTAACAGATTTAATGGTTTTGACATGATGTGAACCGATTTATTTATTAGAATAAGAAATTTTTTAGTTGTTTCCAGTGCTTTCAGTAGAGCAAATGAATAGAATATTAATTATTTTTTATCACTTATATTATTTGTTCTGTTGTAATGTTTTTAAATCATGGTTTTTTAGGACTGGAAGGAAACGTACATAAATCCAAACTACTCAAAGATCTTCACTGATAACATAGTAGAACAGGTGAGTATAAGTAGTTTTTTAAAAATTTTTGGGACTGAATGGTAATATATTGGCATGCAGTAAATATTTTCATGTAAATGCTGTTTTGGTCTGGGCTAAACAATTTTTTAAAGTTTTGGATCGGGACTGAATTTTTGTCATTTGATATAGGCTGCTTGCCTTCATGTAACTGATCTGGAGAGAGCACTTGTGTTGGATGATCAGTTGTGCCAATTAGGGACAGTGATTTAATGAACTTTGCCTCTCTAAAAAGCTGGGTTAAATCATTTGTGTGTAGAACAATGTTAAGTTTTGAGCTGTTTCCCATATTAAGGTGTAGGATGGAGCAGGATTGTTGTTTAGAGCTGTAAGGCACAGAAAGTGTGGATGGACTGACACATTCCAATTGCTGGGTCAGGGCTTAGAATGTAGCTCACAGTTTTTGGTTTTATGTGATTGTGCTTGAGATAAAAGTTAATTTTTTTTTGTAGCCATGTCCAGATGTGTTTTGGTTTCCCATATTTTCTGACACTGCCTGTGATGAATTAGTAGAAGAAATGGAACATTTTGGGCAATGGTCTGGTGGAAAACACCAAGTAAGTGTCATCCTATATTAACATAAACTTAATGAGTGATCTTAACTACTTTTGCAGTAGTTAGTCACAGAGTACAGCAATAAACAAACATCCCTATTGCCAATGACCTGAAACATCTGCTTTGTGGTATAAAGTGCTTAGTTTAGTCTGGCATGTAGCTGCTTCTTCAGTAGATTTAGAGACATTCTTCAGTTAATGTTGTGGTGTGCTTACCCTGGCTGGATGCCAGGAACCCACCAAAGTTACTCTGTCACTGCCCTCAACTGGACAGGGGAGAGAAAGTATAAAAAAGAGTTTGAGTTGAGAGATAAAGACAGGCAGAGATCATTCAATTGCCATCAATGGCAAAAAAGACTCAGTCTGAGGAAATTAATTTACTTTCTATTCTGATTCAATTGGTAATATAATGAACAATGAAACAACATCTTGAAAGCACCATTCCCCCACTCCTCCCATCCTCCCAGGCTTAAATTTGCTCCCCATTTTCTTTGCCTCCTCCTCCCTAGCAGCGCACAGGAATGGGAGAATGGGAGATGATGATAATCACATTCTCTGCCACTCCTTCCTCCTCAGGGGGAGGGCTCCTTACATTCTTCCTCTGCTCCAGTGTGGGTGCAGTCCTTCAGGAGCCGAATGTTCCAGGGTGAGTCCCCTGTGGGGTCACAAGTCCTGCCAGCAAACCTGCTGCAGTGTGACCTGCTCTCTGCTGCCAGGACCCTGCTCCAGCTGCCATGAGATCAAAGCCTCCTTCAGGCATCCAGCTCCTGTGCCATGGAGTGCTCCAGGGCTGCAGGTGGATCTCTGCTCCCCTGTGACCCTCCTGGGGCTGCAGGGCACACCTGCCTCTCCATGGACTGCAGGAGAATCTCAGCTCCAGTGCCTGGAGCAGCTCCTGACCTTCTTTCCTTGACCCCGGTGTCTGAGGATATGTGAGAGAAACAGCCCAGCAGTCTCCTCTCCAGCTGCACTTTCTGTTGCACTGGGCTTTTCCCCCCTTTCTTAAGGGCACTACCACCACAGAGAGGCTGTGTCTGTCACTGCTGGGCTCAGCCTTGGCTGGAGGCAGGTCTGTCTTGCAGTGGCTGGATTGGCTCCACAGGGGAAATTTCCAGTAATTTCTCACAAAGGCCACCCCTGCAGCCCCTTCCTACCCAAGCTGTGCCACAGAAACCCAATGCAGACTTTGAATTAGCAAATTGGACACTAGGAGTGGTGCGGCTCTGTGACAGGTTACAGCTCTGACCAAGGCTGATTTTGGATAGCTGCTGATAACGGTTCAGACAAGTTTGACTCATTTACCTCTCAAGTACTAATTTGTCAGATTTGTCCCCCTAAGGAGTTACTGCAAATGTTATATGCTATTGTGTCAACGTTCTCAGAGAATTCAAGGTATTTTTTTAGCTACCACTAAAACCAGAGGAATGTTTCTTATTCACAGATGTGGTACCTTGAGAAATCATAGTCACAATTGTAATGCAGGTAGGGACCTCTAGAAAGAATTTTAACATATAAATATCTTCAAATTATTTCAATGTTTATTACCCTGTCAAGTTGAGGCCTGTAGTTTCTTATCGGGTAGAATTTTGTTAGCATTTGCAGCTCAGTAAATAAAGCTTATTATCCGAAGAAGTCGCCTTATTTACAGGTGAGGCATCCAAATATTGACTCATCCTTGAAAAACTTCCAATTTTTACTCATTGAAATCTCAGCACCCATTTTTCCTTAACAGTTAGCTGTGGAATTGCTGTACAGTAAGCTCACAGACACCCACTGAAATGTTGCTTTGTTGCAGTTTTGTGATTCTGCAGATTTCAAATAATTATTGAAATGTCAGAAACATTCCATGTTCCTATTTCCAAGCTATTTGTGGTGTTTTCATTAGGACAGCCGCATTTCTGGAGGTTATGAAAATGTCCCAACTGATGACATTCATATGAAGCAAATAGGCCTGGATAATGAATGGCTGCATTTCATACGAGAGTTCATTGCCCCTGTAACACTAAAAGTCTTTGCTGGCTATTATACCAAGGTATGGATTCAAAGCTTTTGCAGATAATTATTACATGGTGCGACTAAATTTAAGTATTGTACTGAATGTGCCCTTTTTGGTTTGGTTGGGGAGTTTATACGTGACATAGCAGTAAAGAATGAATGGTTTGGGTTTTTTTTTTTAAACAACTTTAAAAAAATCCCAAGAATCCTGTGTGTGACTTGGCAGTTTACAGCTTGAAGGCTGACTGTATATTTTGTTGCAGGGCTATGCTCTACTGAACTTTGTTGTAAAATACAGCCCTGACAGGCAGCGGTCGCTCAGACCTCATCATGACTCCTCTACATTCACAATCAACATTGCCCTCAACAAAGTAGGAGAGGACTTTCAAGTAAGTCTCAAAAAATGTTGTCCTTTCAGTATCTAATATTATTCCTAAACTGGAGCCTAAGCATATTTACTTAGAGACCCAGCTGAGAAGGAAAAGTTGCACATCACAAATTGAGATGCATTATGCCTTGTGATTTTTTTTTTTTGACAAGTACTAAATTTGCTCAATTCCAGAATCCAGAACTGTTGATGCAGTCAGGCTGAATTGATCAAACTGGTTTCAGATGGTGGGAGAAAAGGGTTTGAAGAAAAGCTTTGGAGATGTTATTTAATTTTTAACATTTCTGAAATGCTTCATGCCTGTACAGTGAAAACCTACTTTTCTAAAGAGTTTAAATAGTGCCAAGCTGACTCAAGTGGCTTCTCTTCTGTAGAATTTTTTATTATTATTTTTTAGAACAGCCATAGAATGAAAACTTATAACTCTTGTATCTGTTTAGGTTTTTTCAGAGCTAAATTATTTTTTAGTCTGATACTGATTCAAATAAAACAGTCCCTGGAGCATGGAGCTAGGCAGGGCAGTGGCAATAATATCCAACTTATAGAGAGATTCAGCCTGTTGTGTTTATAAGCCTGTATCATTCACAGTCCTTAAAACCAATAAATGTGCTTGCCACACTTCCTATTTTAGAAAGCACACTTTCAGTTTGAAAGCAGCAGCCAGGTTAATTAATTTAATATTTTTTAAAATGCTATCCTGGATAGGGATGCAGTCCTGAAGCAAGGCCTGTGAATATGATTTGCTTCTCTCTGGTAGAATCTGTAGTAAAGTTAATGAGGATCTGTTTGTCAGATTTGCTGCTTGTATCAGTTGTTCGTTATCCAGTGAATGTTAAAGCAAGATAAGGGGAGATCTGATTGCAAATGCTTGTCTGCTAATTAATGCTCTAAAGGTGGTAAACATGTAAACAACCTTGGTAAGGGATGGGAAAAGAGGAAAAAACAGCCTGTTAATAACAGCAAATTATTTGAAGTGATGGATATATAAAAAGGAATTTTTAGAACACGAGGTAAATGTTTGGGGTTTTATTGTGTTTGTGTTTTTACCACAGGGAGGTGGATGTAAATTTCTTAGATACAACTGCTCCATTGAGTCTCCCAGGAAAGGATGGAGCTTCATGCACCCAGGAAGACTCACACATTTACATGAAGGACTTCCTATCTTGAATGGCACAAGATACATTGCAGTATCATTTATTGATCCTTAATTTTATTTTTTTGTCCTCTTCAACAGCAGTGTTCTTTACATAAACGTTTATTTATAGATCTCTTCTGGAAGATGGTGATAAAAGAAACTTTAAGTTACTGTTACTACACAGCAGAGGTACTTTGGGCAAAAAAGGAGGAAAACCAGAAAATGTTCTAATATTATTGAAGATTTCTTGATATCTGCTCTGAGCCTTGAGTCCCAAAGTAAACATGTCCTACTTGTTTTTCCATTCTGCTGTCCTAAAGAGTGAGTGAGGAGAGAAAATGGAAAAGCACAATGAACCCATTTCTTCGTTGAAAAAAACCCAAACCCCAAGCAATGCTAAATACGAAATCATCAGAAAAATTTATCGTGGTTTTCATTCAGTAAAGTGACACAGCTAAAGTTTGTGTGGTCTGTGTATTTGGCACCAACCAATGAAAGAAAAATTGCAGCAAAAAAACAGAATCAAAGGAATCTTGTTTACAGTTGTTTCTGGTAAGCAGTAATTCCATATACTGGTTTACACTGAAGGGAAAATGTCTACGAAGCCTGATCTCATAATCCATTGCCAATACTGAATTGTACACCCTTAGAAGAAAAAAAAAAATTAATTGCCGAGATGGAACAAGGATTAAGTCCTTTATCTAAGGAGAAATGTTTTATCATTTGCTCTGAGAACTCATTCTGTTGAAAGCTTACTTTCACTTCAGCAAGTGACCTTTGTTTAAAGTGAGTTATTTTTCTAAATGTGTAGTTGCACCTAATGGATACTGGAAATTTGATGCTTATTTTCAGAACGCTGGTGAATTTTAATAGGATGTTTTATAGGGACAGTTTTCTACTCTTAAAATTACTTGAATTTTGTATCAGGAAAATGAAATGGTGGCAGTCTCTTTTAAAGCTAAGGGTCTTAACTTGACATTTATTTTAAAGAAATTGGTTTAAAATATTCCTACTGTATCTACTGTTAGTAATTTAAAGAAACTTGAAGCTAACTGTCTCAAAGTCTACTGTGCCAAAATGCACGGCATGTTGGAAAACCTTGTGAAAAATAAAGGGTAATTTTAAATTAATGGAGCAGCTGTTACTTGACTGTATCAGGTAGTTTCTTTGCATTTGCCACTGTTCTTAAAGAAACTGATTTACTGACAAATATTTTCTAATGATCTCTAGATGGGAGTGTCAGGTTTTGGGTTGTTTGCTATTGAAATTATTTCAGTTAGTGCCTGTGTACCAAGCCTTGCATTACACTTTCAGAATAACCCCAGCAGGAATGATGGTTCCTGGGTTTATTTTTATATAGAGGCTATTTGATGATCTAAATAGTACTTCAATTTCTAACTGTATCTTTGAAGAACCTTTATAGCACATTTTCTAAACAGAAACTTTATTTGCAGCTGACAGGATTAGGAGAGAGTTTCAAAGATTTTTGTTTTACTGAAAATAACCTCATCTGCTTATTTCCCTGTTCTGCAGTTTTGAGGAATGAATTGTAGCCATATTTAGAGTTATGCTGAAATAAATGTAACAAAGTAAGTTAACTTCAATAGTGTATTAAAATGGGCTGGCTGAAAAAGGAATGGTTTTTGACAGGAAGTTTTTTTACTTTCTTTTAATTTCTCTTTACACTGTTAACTTTTCTCCTTTCAGGCTAATATTTGGAGATTGATATCCCTCAACTTTGTTTCCAGGCATGAAACAGCTGTCTCAGTGTCTCTCTCTACTGCCTGTGCTTAGACAGACCTTACAGATAAGAAAATCTTCAGGCCTTCGAAGTGAAAGCAGCTTTTGTTAACTGTTTTTTCTGAGCATTTGCCTATGGCCTCTTAGGCTAACTTAGAACAGAACAACATTTTTTTACCATTGGATCAGTTAACATTTCATAGTTTTGAGGAGATTTCTTGGGAAAAAAAATCACAAAAATACAATTCTGTAACACGGGGGAGTTTCTGCAGAATTTATCCCCCCCCATAACTTGCATTTCAATTACGTATTTTGTAATCCTCAGCAAAACTTTTTTTTAGTGTATGTTTTGCCTCAAGAAAACCCTGAGGGCTTTATTTACTGCTAAATGTTTGCGTTTGCAATTCTTGATTCACTCTGTCACTTAGTGACACATAATGCTGTGCTTACTGTGCTGCACATTTGTTGAAAGGGAAAATGTGTTTGTCATCTTCAAGTTACTAATGTTCTCTCTTATTTCTTCTTTCAATAAAGTATTTGCAAAGGGTGGCAGATGCATTTCAGGTGGACAGCAACAGGTTTGGAAGTGTTCTCATTAACTTTTTAGGAGCTCACACATGCCAGGGAAATAAACTTGTTCTGACCAATTCACCTGAATTAGTTCTGAAAGCTTTGCCATGCTGTGAAAACATGAAATCACTCAGAGTAAACAGAAGTGTCACTATTAGAAGATTCTTTCTATATTTCACTACTTTTAAAAGCATTTAGACTCTTGTGTCTCTTTAACAATGTTTGTTATGGGGCATAGAAGACACAGCAGCAACCTAAATTCCAGCAGTGTATGAGAAACCTCGGGAGTACAGGGACATAAGGGTGCTTTGCAACAGATGGGGCTTTTGTAAAGTATTTTGTTTGTTCTGCTTTCATCCAGCTTTACTTTTCATTTTTAAGTGCTTGGAGAGACTGTGGTGTGGGTAAGAGAGCAGTGTATATGCAATAGAGTTCTGAAGTTTCCTTTTGCTTAAAAATACTGAGTATAGCTTGGTTTTATTTTATATTTGTAAACTATTCCAGCGCTACTCCTAAGAAATGTTCAGTGCTTTTGGTCATATTTTACACATACAATCTTCTTTAACATCACTGTTCAACAAGTTCCAGTATCTGTTTGTCAGATCATTTTTCTGTTCCTAAAGGATTACTGTTTCATGCTTACTGTGAGCAGGTAGGAGTAAGACTATGACAAGCTCCAAAAGAATATAGATTTTTTTTTCAGTGTGTCAGTAATAATGAAGTTATTTTGATTGTGCCTGTTTCTTTATAATGAATTTTCCCCCATATCTGCTGTGTTCATAGACTAAATGCTATTTCAGTGCAGGACTTCCACAGCAGTTTCTCTTTTGCAGCAGATAGAGATATCAAAGAGACAGAAAAGTCAAGAAAGGACCTTTGTACTTCTTTCTTCCCATATGTCTATAACTAGTTTTGCTTTTGTATTTCTACTTGAAAGAACTGGTTCAGATTTTTGTCTTCAGCTACTGGAATGAACTTTTTGAAGAACTTCAGTTTCATTTGATTTATTTGTGATATGGTCTTCAGTGGATTTAGTTCTGGAATGAGTAAGTATTTTTTTGAATCCTTGTCTCCCTTAATCCTCACCTTCCTGCATGGCAGAGTAGGCTGCTCTGCTGTTTTTGTGAGTGGAAAAGAAGGCAGTGCCTATCTCAGCAGCCCCTGTGACTGAGATGTCAAATACATTACTTGACTGTTCTTCTTTTTAATTATAGGATTTTTTTTTTATTCCACAGCAGAGTATGAATTGGAGGGCAGAGGTTTCACAAATTACATTTGTAGAATGGATGTTGGTAGTTCTTAGAGAGGTGATTTACACTAGTAGTGTTAACTGCGGAGTTGCAAAAGTAATTGATTTATGACTGTTAGGATTTTGTTGTACCTAGGTGGTGGCAGTGCCACTTAAATGGCTTTCCAGCATGGTGTCCCAAATACTTTCTGTATCTTAATGTAAGAAGTTACTTGGAATCTAATAAAGCAGATAGTCTTGCTCAACAGTGCTGAAGAACCTTGGTTCAAATCTTAAATACAAATGGAAGAGAAGCTTTTATTTTCTTTAGTGAAATGTTTGGCACTTTGCCAGCTTTTTTTTTTCCCTCTCTTGTGTATAATTCTCTTCCTGTTTGACATATGGTTCAAATCTGTATAAGTGCATCCCAATTACAGGGTGGTGTCTGTCTTTTATTGTATTTCAATGCTGGGGGGAAGGCAGAATGAAGAAGGGATGGGTGAAAGCTCTGAATTCACCCTGCTCAGTTGCTTCCTTCTGCAGCTGTTTGCACAGAGCTGTGTTCCTACAGCACCTCAATCCTACACTAACAGGAGGAGGTCTGAGAAGCAGCAGATATCCTGGCATGATGCTAAGGCTGTTAAATGCAGCATCATCTTTTTCCCTTGATAATTTATTTCTTCTGGAAAGTGAGTATTCTGGATTAAGCTTCAGTTCAGAAAAGCTGTTTTGGCTGTGTTAAAGCAATGCCCCTCAGGATTATTTTGCACAAGGATCAAATGTAAGATCAACTCTCTGATAAAATCATATTAGTCTTAAGTTATTTAATCGAGTATGGCAACAGTTCAAAAGTAGGATTTCAGTCAGCATAATTACAGCCTGTATTGGCATTGGTGCAGCTGCAGAAATAGCAAAGCTGAGAGCCTGCCCAGTGAGGAGGAGGATATTGGCCTGGGGTGATGCTGTGCTGCAGTGGAGAAAACTGCACTTTCTTGAAAAAAACATGCCTGTGTTCTGGGTCCTGAATATTGATCCCTTTGCAGTTGCCTGCTCCAGTTCTGGTTTATGGTTGTTGAATGTCTGAGTGGCTGAGGTTGGCAAGGGAGATGTATGGTCATATAGTAACAGACAAGTCAGGAACTGGTGTTCTGGCTTCAAATCAGAGTTCTCCCATTTCCCAGAATTTTGCTTAGTTGTGAAAGGAGTTGCTCAACTACCAATGACTCTGCACCATTTTGTTTCTGCAGACTGTTGGGAGAGGGGAGCAGAGAGAGGAGGAAGTGAGCAGCAGAATGAATTTATTATAACCTACTTCCTCGCTACAAAGTCTGTGATGTAGACAGAGCACAAAAGCATTGCATTTTTACAGCCTGAGTTGGAATGACAATCAGTGTGAGCAGTAATGTAAGTCTTTGAGGTGGTTTACCATATTTAATACTGCAAAAAATCAGACCTACCCTTCAGTGGGCTTTGCTAACACTTCAGGCTTTAAGTTTTCTCAGACGTGGGTTACTGGTGTCTCTCAACCTACAGTCATCCACTGGCAGTGTGTGAAGAAGAGGTTTGCAACCTTGCTGTTTTCCCTTTCTCCCTGTCTCTAGCAGAGTAACTGCTCAGGTCTTTGTTTCCTTAAAGCAAATTGCTGACAACAATTATCACTCTTCTGTAAGGGGAAGGTGTGTTCAACTTGTAATGATAATATTTCTCCACCTCTTGTGGTAGCTGTCAGGATGGAGAGCTGGCATTTGTGAGGGTATCAGGAGAGAGCAAGCTGCATCCTGCTCTGGTTCCACAGTAAGCACACTGATTACAGAGAAATCTAGGCTTTGCTGCTAGAGTTTGATCCAACTTCATTGCCCCCAGGATGTGTATAAAAAGCTTAGAGAAAATGGAGTGTGATCTGTAAGGATTAACTCCTCTGATGTTTTAGCTCCTAAATTCTGTCAAAGTCTCTGAGCTTATGAGAGATGAAGATTTGGGAGGTTTAGCTTGCTTTTTCCTCAGAGACTTCTAACATAGACGTGGTGCAATTAAGGCATTTCTGTAAGAAGTGCCTTCTAAAGGAAGGTACTCCAGCATGGAGTAGGTAGAATGCATGAGAAGCTGGGGCAGCAAGTATTCAGTATAAGCTACCAGAAGCTAGTTTTCTTTGGCAGTGCTGGGAGAATGTATGAGGTCCGCAGGTAGATACTGCAACAATGAACTTCTGGCACAGCCAAATTTAGAGACTCGTCACCTCTGCGTCACTTTTGTACACTGTGATTCATCCAGGGAGCTATTTCAAGCATTTGGTCATTGTTTAAAACACGTACCATGTAAAGCAGGATAGGTCCTAGTATATAAAATAGTGCTTTGCCTTAAAATTTCTAGATGCAACTGTCACAGGCTTGTCTTTGCTGTGCCATCACAAATTGTAAACTGGAGATTTTCAGAGTTACTTGAAAATAGAGGAAATTCTCAGTTCTTATACTTCAATGACATGTGTTCATCTGCACTGAGAGCATTTTGGCCACATGTGCTATGAACTTTTAGTTCTCTTAGCCTCCTTGCCTGTGTTCCCATCACTCAGGCATACAGTGCACGTCTCTCCATCCAAACCTTCACATCTCATGTGTTTGCCAGATGTCAGCTTTCCAGGGACAAAAATAAGCATGGGTGGCCAATGGCTTTTGCATGAATACAGGCAGGAGCAAGGGAGACAGAGACAAGGGATCTTTATTCTAAAGTGTTCCTGAAGTGTAAATTTTTAAACTGCTTCTTCTGTGGTAATGAAAGATGCCTTAGGATCACAACTAAGGAGCTATTATATACCAGAAGTGTAACTGAGCTGTGCTCTGTTAAAAAGCACAGATGAGGTGTCCTGATTTTCTTCTAGTAGTCTGTGCAGCCAGTCATGGGTTGAGATGGACATGGAGGGGTCCAGGCAGGAGCAGTTTCTCAGGTCCCACAGGCAGGCTCTTCATCCTGAGCTCATGGCTGTTGGAGCAGGTGAGCAGTGCTGTTTACAGCTGTGGTCTGTCTTTGGTGAGGGCTTTTTAGTCTTCATCCTTGCTTGATTTTTTTTTTTTTATAGCCTGGCTGTGTCTTGGCCTTGTTCAGCAAAAAGAGTTTTTTCATTGTGCAGGTCATACTGACAAAAATTATCCCCTTTTTCTGAAAGTTAGGGCACAGAGAAGAGTACACAGGCAGGGCTTCATTTCTCTCTAAATATTACTGACAGAAAGGGCATATGAATATGAACTTTGCATGAATTAATTGATGCATATTAGTTGTTCAAATAGCAAAAGTAGGAAAATGAGTTGTTCTTTAGATTGGACATAAAAGCATGGGAAATGCTCTGGTTTCCGTCATTAGGTAGACATAATCTACCTGAAGTTACACAAACAGGAAACGCTGAATGGACATCCCAGTATATTTCCAATATAGCTGTGCAGGTGTTCTTGAAATGTTTTTTGAGCAAATAAATGGATCTGTTCTTGGCAAGCTGTTCCCATTTTTATTTGCTTTTAGTCTGAAGGGAACAAAAGCACACTAATGTACTGCTATAGCAGCATTCAAATGCTGGAAATCAGAAGCTCAAAAGAAAATAAATAGAGATTATATTGTAGAGGAAAGAAAAACTTTGCTGCCATTAAGACAAACAAAAATATTCCCTACATGGAGTATTTTATGAGTAGAACCCTGAGATGGCACTTGGGGAATGTCATCAGAAGACCGCAGCCTGGAGACCCAGTTTTTTTTGGTGCAATTTTAACTCTACTTAGAAAGAACTTCTAGTTGCAGACTTTATTCCTGAGGGGTCTTTTCTTCACATGCAATCAAAATGAGATATGTCATTGAAACAGAGGTATTTCAAAATAAAGCCAAACTACCAACCTAGTCAAAGTTTCTTAGCTGAGAATCCCCCACTTGAAATACTCCAGGTAACTCTTAATACCTACCCAGTCTCATTGGCTTGGCATTAAAATTCCCTGACAAGTTCTGCTGAGCTAGCAGGCAAAAAGTAGTCAAGTACAGGGACAGGTGTATTTTTGACAGAGTTCATGCAGAACTGACACACTGATTGCATTTGTGAGTGCAGATTGCTGATGTAAGGATTAATTTCAGCTAGAACAAGCTTTTGCACACAGCTTCAATCTGTCCTCTGCTTGTGGGTACATAAGAGCTGGTAAGAAGCTTGCAAAACACTTGCTCCTAAATGCTAATTTATCTGTTTCCTGCAAAATAAGAGGTGTAATTTGGTAGTGAGACCACAGAGGCCAAGGGTTGAGAGAGCATAGGTGCACAATTCTGTTCTCTTGGACAAGCTTCACATTTAGGATAAATACGACAATTGTTGAATGAAAGGATGCTCATCTCAAAGGATGCTGAAATCTCACCTGGCTCTTACAGTTGTGAATTAAAGACGCTCTTTCCTTAAGGATGGGAGCAATTGTCTTGGTAAATAAGAAATCCAACTGGAGCTCTTTGTTGTTTTTCTTGGGGATCTGTGGGAGCAGGATGGCAACTGTAGAGTAGCACCAGGGCTTGATACAGATGAACTGAGGCAGTGCAAAGCCTCTGGAAGAGGGAAGGCTGATACCTCACTGTGTTCTTTTCCATGGCACAGATCAGGACTGGTTTACTATGCCCTTTTTATTTGCTTTTTTTTTCTTGTTTTTAATTGGGAAATCAAAGAAGTTAATACAGATCTTGAATAATGTAAATCACTAGAACTATAGAAATGAGAAATGAACACTTCGTTCTTTCAGAGAAATAGTAAAAATACATAATCTGAGTGTTTAAATATAAAGAAACTTTGGTTGACAAAGGGTAGGAGATCTGCAATAAGCAAATCATATTATTTTTGCTGGAAATGCCCTCACAGAATTATTTGATTTTTGCAGATAAGGGAGCAAAATATGTACAGAGTAAAACTGCAGCTCCTTGCTGATGCAGAAGGAATTGGTCTCATAAGGCGGAAATTTTTTTTTGCTACACAAAGAAACTTTAGAGAAGGACACTCTTGTATTTATTGTAAGTAATTCATATCAAAATTCTGCTTCTGTGTAGTCATTTTATAAATATTCCCATCTGCTTTTGCCCTTTTGTTTTTGATGTGCTTATCTCCAAGCTGAAGATTTTATGTGCAGCATGCTGTATTGTATTGCTGCTTCTTTACTTCAAAGGCAAGCCAAGGAAGCTCTTTTGGACTGAATATCTTCCACAGAAAATCTGCTCATGATAAAAACTTAGCGCAAACTTTACTAGATTTTTATCTTTTCTCTTTTAAATGTCTCACAAGTGATGAGTGTTTGTTGCTAATGATAAGAATGTTTTCCTTTCACTGAAGCTTGCAGATTTGAAAAAAAAAACAAACAAACCAAGTCTACTAAAGAAAACTGATTTGGGATTCAGTTTAATTTTTAAAATGAAAGAAATATGTTTATGGGTTTGTTTTTTGGGTTTGTTTTTGTTTGTTGGGGTTTTCTTCTTTAATAATGGAACCTTGTAGATATATATGAAGTAAAGTTGTAAATCTTAATCCTTAGGAAATTAGAAAAAGTGCAAGGCAGTGGAATTGAGTGACCAGGTAACAACATTGCATATCATGGTCTATCCTTCATGCAAAAAATAGTCTTATTTCAATCTACTTGCCAGGCTGTAATGGAGAGTGAAATATATTGATCATGTCAGAAGTTAACAGATCCTCTGTTGTCTTTCATTTTCTGTTCTAAGGGGCTGAATTCCAGGTAGGCAACTCTGCTGTCATTTATCACATTTGGCCAGCTGAAACAATAAGAATTATTTATAAGGCCACTAATCGGAACCCCTACGTTCCCCCACCCTAGCTTAGTTTACTCTTTGTTTCCTTGCAAACATTTGTTAGATAAACTAATTAAATTTTTTTTTTGCCTTTACTGTGCTGCCTTCTGTGTGTGTTTCTTGGTGCAATGTCTCATGGTACAAGAGGAGCACTAAGACATGGCATTTTTCCATTCCTTGTGCCAACTTCTTTCTTGAATCCAGTATTTTCCTAAATGCCTGTGGTCCACTGGTAAAGTGATTACAGAGATGCCTGCAGTCCTTCCTCACTGTTTAATGAAATATTTCTCTGCTTCTCTTGGATTCCTGGAAGTTGGTTGCAGAAACAGAGCTTCTTTTTGTGTTCCCACCTGGCTTGAGTTCAGCATGTTGATAGTCCTCTGTATAAAGTGAACCTTGATAAAGAGAATATTCTTCCTTTTCATCTTACTTTCCAAGTGCCTAAGTTTTGAATTATGAATGTTTTTCTTTGTAGTAGAGTGGTGTGGGAAAGGAGAAAACTGTCCAACAACGCAGCAAGTACCATTGGCAATAAAAATGCTACTTAAATGTGAAGCATGGTTTCTTCATGGTATGCCTCTCCAGGCTCCAGTTCCTCTCTCTCCATCCCTCCTTCAGTTCAGAAATAAATATGTTCAAACCAAATGCCAAAATAGAACTTTCCTTTCCTTTTTAGACTAGCAATAAGTTCAGGATAGTCTAAAGACTTGCATAGATAGTGGACTAGCAGCTTTGCACTGTGTCAATTTTGCATTTATTTAACATTCAGGAAATTATTTGAAGGTATGTTAAAACCCTTTGAACTGAACTGCAAGCTGGAGTGCATTATGTTTTGGTTAAATGGTAACACATGAAGCTCAGAGAAGGCCCTCTGAATATTTAGTGTTTCTTTCTGAGCTCATTTTCATGAGAAGTTGTGGCAGAAGGCTACTAGAATTCTTAAATTCATTAAACTTAAACCAAGAATAATAACAGCATGGAAAAATACTTATAATTTAGGAGTGACTTTTGGATAGTCCTACGATAGCCACCTGTCTGCTAAGCTTCTGGTCATTTATTCTGCTTATCTTGGGTATGTGTTGCATAAATATACCATAAGAATGTGATTTAATTAATTTAGTAGTTACTTAAGCCTGCTCACAAGAATAATCATTAAAACTCTGATAAATAGAGACTAAACTATCATAATTTTGAAACAAATAAATAGCACTATGTATAAATAGTAAAATAGTGAGATCTGTTTTGGGGCCATGCCTGCAAAATGCTGAATTTTGACACATTTGACTTAGGTCATTTTCAAGAAGGAGCCTTTCACAATTTCATTTAATGATCTGTGTGTTCTATAAACTCTCATCTGTTTTGCTGGGGAGGTCTAAATCTTTAACATAGTTCATAAAAGTATGAGCAGAGACAGTGGAAGGAAAAAATGGCTTTGTCTTATCTATGTACTTTTTCTCTTGTGAGCAGAAGTTGTAGATACAGTTATGCCCTTATCCTCTGTCTGCCGTCCTGCAGCCACAATTGAAATGTACAGATGCTTCTTAAAACCAGGATGGGGTCTGGATAATAGAAATTAGGACAGCAATAAAAGCTGCAAAAATACTTCAACATAATACTTAAGGGGACAGTTACAGGATTCAAGTCAAGCAATATGGTCATATTTGGACAGCGTGCATTTGTCCACACGTACCTAAAAATGTCATTAATAATACTTGCATAGCCACATTTTTAGGTGGAAGTTGTAATTTACAACCTGGGAGAAGATGAAATAGTGCCTGGTAATAGAACAGCGCTCGCATAGCCTTTCATCTAAGTGCGTCAAAGCATTTGATGGGAAAACTGTGGCTCAGACCTGATTTGTTCATTCCATTTGGCAGCAGATCTGGGAAGAGGCTGCAGGGTCTGGGTTTCCAGTCTTGGCCGTGGCCCCTGGCTGAGTGACTCAGTTGCCAGGCGAGCAATGTCAGCGATGTGCGAGCGCTTCCCGGCTGGGGCTGGGGCGGGAGGGGGCTCTGAGCAGGGACGGCTTCAGACACCACACACAGCCCTCTGCCAGCTCCATCTGCAGAGCAGGAAAAGGAGACAAAACCTTCCCAACAAGCTGATCTTTGGTGTGGTATCTCTTCTCTGTTCCTATTCTGTTACTTTCTAAAAATGTCTTCTTGTTGGAGCCCAAAATCTGCCGGACTGTGGGAGCCAAGAGCAACAGCAGCCAATGCGATGCTGTGGGAGCATCTCCTCCTCTCCCTCGTCAGCTGAGAGGCCTCCACCTCCCTGCTTTCTGTTCAGTCTCTCCTGGGCCTGTTTCACCTTCTAATGAAATGCTCTGACCCTCGTGCTCTCGTAAATTTGAATATGAATATATAGAGGTTGTGTTAATGCATGATGGGGCTAATTATTTGGTTAATGTTTTCCCAGATGATGGTTCAATGTGCCATTTCCATATAGTGCATGTGTTAAGTATGAGGTTACCTGGAGAGGTGTGACCCCTTTTCTAAGCCTTTCTGCTAATTATTTGGAAAAGAGAAAATAACTGTTTCCTCTCAGAAGTAAAATTTCTTGGTTCTTTGAAACTATTTACTGTTGCAAGTACTGAAACCCTGCTTTGAATTTTTTTTTGGTCTTCATTCCTTACCAAAACACTGTCAAATATTTCAGGTAATCACTGACATATGTGTTTAGTTGTACATTTTCAAGGCCAGTTCAGAAAAATAATATAGAACTTAAAACTATAATTTAAAAAAATTGCACAGAAACATGTCTTGAAGTTTCTTAACAAGAGGTAGGTGAATAGAGCCATTTTTATCAGCTCTAATTTGATGGGTTTGTTCAATTAGTCAAGTCAGAAAAATTTAAATGGAAACTTTGTATACTTCAGTGAATGCATTAACCACTAGGGTATAGAAAAAAATACAAAAAGGAAAAATTATGTACATTTTACACCTTAAACCTGGAAAACGGGCTATTATGTTTTATTAATTTTTATTGTTAATTTTATTTTCTTTTGCTCAGGACTAGATCTTGAGCTGCTGACTAATAGAATGTGCCCTCTTTGTGTCACCTCATAAATTCTCTGTTGGCAAAGTTCAGTTATTTCAATGTAACTTTATTGTCAAAGGCAGTCATCAGAAGAGGCAATTTCTTTGTGAGTAAAGCCAGTTGGAACTTTTTGGATAGAATTTTGGATTTATAGGTGTGGCAAATCAGAGAATACAAATGCTGAAAAGCTAGTTTTGAACCACATGGAGCCTTTTCTTGCTGAGGGATTTCCTTTCTAGATATGGTGAATGGGAAGAGGGTTTTCAAAAAAATAACTGGAAAATAAATAAATTCCTAAACTGGCCTGAAAAAGTAATCCAGAAAAAAAAAATCCTTATGTTTGGTGGTTAGTTAACATTTTGCTCCTTCTAAATGCGCTGAAGGAGTGCACAAATGGTTAAGATCCTTTTTTTCCTTTAAGAATGGAAAACATAGCAAGTGTCTTTACTTACCATGGGACTTCTGTGGTTGGTAGTACTGAGTCAGGCTAAAGCAGACTGATGAGGCGAGGGGGAAAGAACAACTTTCCTTACAAAGAAAGCAGGCTGCTGAAAGTAGGAAGGATCATCGAGTGGCTCTTGTGCCACGTGTCAGCCCTGCTTCACCAATGCCACTGTGCTGGTCTTCAGCATCCCACTGGATGCCCTGATTATCCTACAGCACTCTGCAACCACAGCTGGGCTGTCAGCTGGGTAAGTCATGCTGTGTTTATCCTGAGAGGTCATTCTTGGCCGGGGATGAGTACAGATCTGGCAGTCCCAGATAGTTTTGAAAGAACGAAGCAGTGCTGGAGAGCCGACGCTTTCACGCAGCGGTGGAAAGTTTGGAGATGTGGAGCGAGTTCAGTCTGTACTTTGGGCTGTGGGCTGGGAGACCCGTGTGTTTTCATGGCTCTGCTTTTCCTCGACAGCCATCCTCGCTGCAGGAGCACAGGAGCAGCTGTGGGTGCAAGAGTTGGGGCTGCTGTGCCACTGCCAGGGCATCTGCTTCCTCCATCACCCGCCAGTTTCACTGGGCTCGGGTGACGGGGCTGGGCAGCAACAACAGAAATCTCCTGTTGCCGTTTTCAGTCCTGACTGACATTTATAGCATCAGGCACAGGAGATGTTCCTCAGCTCTGAGTGAATGAAGCCTCTAAATCAAGAGCTGTATGGCTGCTAATAAAGCGGCTGCTTTCTCATCGGATCTCACATCCTCAAAAATTCTTCACTTCTCTGGTCAGGTTTCATTTCCCAGATGTATGGGAACTATATATCCACCAAGGAAGATGCTGTTAAGGACAAATAAGTGTGTGTAGTATGTTTTATCTGAATTGTCATTTGGAAGGAGGTGCTTTCAGAAATGGCTTTTTAACTGGAAGACTCTTTCAGAGCTGAAGTGATTCAGAGAAAGAATAAAGCCTGTGAAACTCACTTCAAGCAGAGGTGGAAAGAGGCAGGATCTTGTCTCTTGCTCCATTATATAATTTGACAGTAGGTTAGAAGTGTTTTCAGCTGCAGAACCAGGCCTTCTAAGAGCAGTTTGTACAGACAACAGATTTTTGTGTCCTGACTCTTGAGGCGTGTTGGCTCCTGTGTTTGCAGCCACTGAGGGGGAAGCTCAGCTTGAAGGCTTGTGCCAAAAATGATTCCAGAGGACAGAGACCATGAGCTCTGGCTGCTGCCTCATTGTGGGCTCTCCCCACTGGGAACCTCAGCCTCCTGCAGAGAGGCACTGGGAGCTGGGAAATGAAAACCAGGCCATGGGTGCTTTTGGCAACATCCATCTCTCTTTTTATAAGACTGCATACCTGGGTTTTGCTGCCCCTCACTTCCTCCCACCCAGAGTAGAGTAAATATTTGTCCTGAATCTCTATCTCCTAGTATTTGGAAATCTGCACTGAAGGTGTGTGGGTATAAAAACTGGACAGGACATACAGAGGAATGTTTCTGTTAAAGCTGCTGCAGAAGAGGACAGAAAAGTAGCTTTTTAAATTTTTTTTTCTCACTCCTCCTCAGAAACAAGATCCATCAAAATTACGGTTTCAGGAAATGCACAGATTTGCTTTAAAAATTTTCTTCTGCCTCAATGTATTTTCTTTGCCACCTGGACTCTGGAATTCATCTGCATTCATTGTGTCAGCAGTCACTAAAGCCTAAGCAGTACTGTGAAATTTTCCAGAGGACTTCATTAATTTGACTCCTTGTGTTATGCAGATGACTAATCAATGGATAGATTGTGGCAAGAAAGATTTCAGAAACTTGACTTTCTTTGCCAGCGCATGGTAATCTCTGATTTAAGCCTGGCGGTTGTTAAGGGAAAATGGTGGCTCTTGCAGGCACCATGGACAGATGTATATGAATGCTGATTACACTATTTATTGTGGAGGTCTCAAATGACTGCCTGCTAATCAGCTGCTCGTTCCTTACCTAGCCTGGAGTTGCTTTTCTAGCAGTTTCTTCTTTCTTCATTCCCTTGCCACGTATGTACTTTCTTAGTATTTTATTCTGCACAAATGCTCTGTTGATGATCTTTGAACACAGTCAGGGAAAAGCCCCTTGTCATAAATATTTTCTTTTTTTTTTTTCACCCCTCCTTGGCAGTGAAGCATTTGGCCACGTCTTCATGTTCTCTTCCTACCAGTATTGCTTCCAGATGTTGTCTTGGTGCTTTTTTCTTGTTTGCTTTTGGATTGTCACTTGATCATTAGCACTCTCTTTTTGAGAGGGAAACCTTTGACTTGGTAGCAAGCAGACATGAACCCAAGCCACAACTGTCTGACCTCAGCTTCCTCCGTTTGAGGTTGTGTTTGGATTTAAGATGTTGGTTTGGCCTGTGGCAACAATCAGACCCAGCCACAAAGTGCATTTCTGGATTCAGGGGTGGATTTTACCAATAAACCAAGGCTACCTAGATTATTGCTTCATGTTAACTATGTGTAGAGTCAAATCCTCTTGCTAAAGATTTAACCCCTTCTCTTCTCTTTGGAACACTGCTGTGGATATCTTGCATCTCCAGAGGAATAAAATAACCTGAAACTCTGTGTTTGATGTGATTTTGTTCTTGAGGGCCATAAATATCATGGCAGGATGGAGGACAGTCTCACTCCACAGACCGGAAGTGTGACCATATCTCCCCAGTGACCCTGGCACAGACCTGGGCTGTACTGCTCTTATAAGAAGAGCTGGAGCTCAGTTTCTTTGTAGCTGCCTCAAACACCTTTTCTGTCCCATTGCTTTGTGCAGTGTCTAGGGAGGCTTGGGGGAGTCAACCTTGTTGGAGTGACAGATGTGACTGTGCTGGGGCTTTGCAGAGAGAATTATTTTAATTACCAATATAAGTACCAAAACAAGCTCTATCAACCTGTGTTCCTCATAGCTCTCACTACTGGTGAATCAAGCACAAGAAAAGGAGTATGCTCTTTTCTCACATAGCCCAGGTAATTCTCTCCTGTCTCCTGGCTGTTGCTTCTGGCATGAAGACCTCAAACATTAGCTTTCCTCTCTTTAAGTGCTGTTTGTGTTTTGTGAATCACTCATTTTGGAGTGTTTCCTACCTCCTGCTGGTGGGGAATTTGCTCCTTTACCCCATCCTTAGGAAGTGGAAGATTATCTGGTGACCAGCTTAACTGCATGCCATCCCCAAATCAATGCAGCCACAGTTCAGAATACAGATAGGACCCAAATTCAGTCCGGTACAGAAATGGGGACCCACAGTACCCAAGTGACAAAATATGGGAAGAGTCGCACAAATGACAAACACTAAACTCTGTCATAAAAATTCTTCCCAGCCTAGGCAAGGGAGAGGCCTTAATCAAATTTCAAGCAAAAAATGGTTCCTGTCTGGGGGGGTCCTCAAGAGTGAAGCCCCCCGCTGTCAGGCAAAGGATGGGGAAAACAATTCACTCTATCATTAAAAACTGCTGAAGAAATTGAAGTTGTTTTTGTTCCAGCAAACTTCATGTATCTTCTCCCCTCCCTTAGCTGGAAGAAGTCAGATAAATACCATCTTGTAAATTGTGTTTGATTTGGCAAGATGCAGATGCTTATTCCTATGGAATAATTTCCAATGCAGCAGACATGTTCCAAAAGTAGTCCAGAAGTGATTAAATCTGGAGAACAATGTTACATTTACATAATTCACAGAAATTCAGTTCATCTGTGCTTACTCCTTCTCAGCTGGAAAGAAGAAAATAGTGCCCAGGTTTCTCTTGCTGTGGTGAAGGTGTGAAGGAGCTCAAGGGCTTTCCCTTTTTTCGGCCCACAGGAGGGCAACATCGAGCTGCAGCTGAAACAGGCATTGCCAGAGCAGGTGTGTACAGTTTGCTAATAGAAGAATCAATGAATTGAAACGAATTAGCTAATTTAGAACTCTCATAGACTACGGCTAGTGGTATGTCAGCCTGCATCCTCTCTGGCTTTGGTTCTATTTGTGGTTAATCTGTAATTGCTCTAAATTGCTTTTGTTGTCTGTAGCCAACAACGTTCGTTGTGAAAAATAAGACAAAGTTGCTTATTAGGGTGTAGTCCTGGTTTTTTTCTTCTTACTTCTCTTTCTAAACTGTATTTCATAGTTAAGTGTTTTGCTGAGCAAAATGGACTACTGGGGTTAAGATTTTTGAGTTGTGGCATTATCTAAGAGTACCTCTATGTTAAAGGCTGTGCTACACAGATTGCAAGCTGAGAATTGCGCAGTTGTGATGGCATGAAGCTCAGTTATTTCAGCAACATATCAGCTTTGGTGTTTGGTGCAGGTGGCTTTCAGTAGAAGTGTAGCAAAGAGAGCAGCTCAGAGGGTCTGTTTTGCAATATCCTGCAGTCTCCGTAAGTTCTGATCACACTCTGGAGTGAGGTGCTTTGGAGGCTGAGAAGCCTGACTCTCGAGGAACTGAAATATGGGGAAGATATGCCAGATCTCAAGAGGCTGGGAAGCCAGATCAGACAGAGCTGGGCACTCAGGCTTTCGGAGTCTCTGTGTCTGTGATGTCATAAGGTTCATAGAACTATAGAATTTGCTGTGTTGGAGGAGACTGTCAGGATCAAGAATTGACAGGTGAGTGAAGAGGGAGAGCGCTTGTGTCTGCAACAGGAACTTCACAAACCTCCCTTCTGTGCTATCCCTTTGGCTGGCAAAGCTGGTTTTGCCTGGGGAATTACCAGGGGTCTTGGGGTCTTTTCTCCAAGGGGGATGGAGACCCAGGTGGAGGCTGTGATATATCAGCCACTAATAACATTTTTGTTTCTATCAAAAATGATCTAGAGGGATAAAGAAGGTAAAGTGATTTAGTAAAGTCTTCTATTTGACTAATCCACAGTCAGATTGAGGGAGGTTTCAAGTTTTATATGGATGTTAATGGTATGGTTAAGAGATCTTGATTCAGGGGTTTTGGGATCTCACAGAGGCAGCATATTGCCAATTGAAACAAAATTTATAGTTTGGAAACTGCCCCTTCCCCAGCAATATAAGCTGAAGGCATTTTTGAAATTGAAAACCAGGAGTCTATAACAAGGCAAGGATTTTTGTGCCAAGTTCCGTGGTTCTGCAAGGGGATAATATTTGAATTTCCTTGTTAATATTCAAATCAGGGAAGATTGACCTAGGCCTCCACCCAGCCCCCTTTTTTCTGTGTTTTTGGTTGGGGTTTTTTGGTTGTTGTTTTTTGTTTGTTTGTTTTTGTTTGGTCGGATTGGGTATTTTTGTGTGTGGTTTTTGTTGTTGTTGTTGTTTTTTTTTTTTTACTCTGGGAACTCCTGAAGTATATTGGCATATACTAAAACAACTTTGACAGGACATTATAGATGATGGATTGGTGTGTAAAGGATACATTCTAGTATTTTATTAGAAAAGCAATTGTTTGGATGTGTATCACTTCTAGTTTAGCCAGAGGCAGTTATATAGTTTCATATAGCCAGCAAGATTAACTCTCTGTGAATTGACATTTTGGGAAGCTATCAATCTTGCAAGGACTCAAAAAAACAGTCTCAAGGAGAAGAACAGGCTTGTGTCCATTTTGCTCTTTATCAGCGAATGCTATTTTTGGGTCCTTGGGGTCCAGACTTGCTTGAAATCATTACTCTTTAATGAAGGAGAAAAGAAATCATTCTGGAAATTGTTTGGCCTTCAAACCTACTCTGTTGGCCTTATGTCACTGGATTCTCAAGCAGCTTTGTTTGTGCAGTCTTGGCCTTGCCAGTAGGAAGTGTAGGTCTTTGGGTGCATTAGCTCAACTCATTATCAGCAAAGGGTGTAAGGATTAATCAGCATGATCTTTTTAAGGGTGAGTAATAAAAAAGCTTAGTGTTTTTATGTAAAGTTCAATTTTGCTAATGAAAACTTAAAATAAAGAAACCCAGATGAGTTTTAAGTCTCTTAGGAGTTACTTCTTAAAAGTAACTCTTTTTTCCACAAGTGAATTTGACTTATTTTTGATGGCTTATGTGGAAGGGATCAGGGGGTTTGTCCCACTTACATTTTACTTCCTCCTACAGTTTTGTCAGTATGTATTGGGGGTGAGATGCTCCATGCATTATTGCAGTAGCAGGGCCGTCCTATAAAGAGCAGTCAGGGATATCAAATCCAAAAAAAGAGGCCAAAATAAGCTCCTAAAGGTGGACACGTGTAAATCTGCAGGTGTGGCCATGCTGAGGGTGGGCAGGAGGAGGGCTCAGGTCGTGTCCAGCAGGGCACCTTCTCTGGCCATGGGAGTCCCCACAGCAGAGGCAGCCCCAGTGCCTGGTGAGCCACATCTACCATGGCAGAGAATTGCTCCCACATTGGGCAAAGCAATCTGGACCTTGGTGTAGAAATCCAAGGGTAGCATAAAAAGAGTAGGTGAGACACTGTTTTAGATGAGGTCAGTTTGCCTGATGTGTCTCAAACAGAAGTGCCACAAGTTTTTCTCTCCATCTACAAATTCCCTTCTCATGTCACTTCTAATTCCTCTTCTCCAACCCCCTTTTTCTCCTCCTGGAGCACTCTACAAACCCTTTTGATGAGTAATTTCACAAGCTGTCTCTGTGGCTGTGCCTCCCCCAACCCTGCCCTGCTGCATTGCTGTGGCAGCCCCAGGTGAGCCTTTGCTGCTGAGGGGCTCCACAAATTGTGTTTGGGATTGGATGAGAAACATCTCCAAGGCATCACTGCTGCTTGTGAGAAAGGCCTGTGAAACTGAAATATTAGATTCTCATTGACAGTTGATTTACAGCAAGTGGGATGATGTGGTATGGAAATATGATATCATAAAACACAGCTCATCAAAATACCTCCCCCTCTCTTTTTTTTCCCTCCACCTCCAAAAAGCATGAAGTGTTTCGACTGGATCCACTTATAGCACAGGTTTCTACATTAAACCATATCAAATAGCAAAACTTAGAGAAAAATCTGCAACTGGGGAAGAAGACAGGATATACAGGAGACAGGGTTGTTACAGGGGTTAATATTGTTTCAACATGAACAATAGTACTCCATAGGCCTGCTAAATCAAGCTTCAGCTAACATAAAGCATTGGACAATGATGACACCCTCTTGGACAGGGCTGCGCACATCCCACCACTCAGGATGGTGTGCAAGAGTTTTCTGCTACCAAGAACTTACAAGTGCTTTCTGGCTTGGTTTGATTTTTTCAGTTGAGAAATATGAATGCATTTCAAAGCAGAGCATGTGTTTTTGTATGCACATAGCTGTGTTTGTGTATAAACTCACTGATTTCAATTAGTTCCTTGGCCCCTGGCCCCTCGGTGTGAATGCCAGGCTGATTTGCTGCTGTCGGACCTGCCGGAGCAGCTCCGAGTGTGGCACAAATCCACACAGCTGCAGTGCTGCCTTAGTCAGGCTGTGCAGAGCCTATGCCTGGAGCACTGGAGTAATGAAATGAGTAGAAAGATTAACTGATGTTTCCAAATTCTGTCACTGAAAAAATTTGTTGACACACCTACACACCTGTGCACCCACACAAATTCTTCTAAAAAGAAGTGCTCTGCATGCACTGAATCCTCTGTGTGTTATCCATTGGACACCCAGCCCTTGAACACTCATCAGTGATTTGAAATTTATTCCCCACCAGTGACTTCTTACTGTGGAGGAGGAGTCTTTACAAAGAGTTCTGGGACTTGTGCAAGTGACTGCAGGCAGAACCCTGAGGCACACATGGGGTTGGGATTGGGAGCCTTGCAAAGTAGGGCTGGGGGAGGCTCAGGGGGCAGGTGAGTCAGCTGAGAACCTTGTGGCAGGCAGTGAGGGGAAGCAGCAGAATTTTTGCAGCTAAAAAGCACAGCCCCAACTACAGACACAGGCAGTTGCCATGAAGATTTGACGAGCAGAGAATGACATTGTTCCACTGTGTCTTACAAATCTTCCCACAGAGCAGCTGTGTCTCAAAGCAGGGAGCCTCTCTCTGAGGGAATGGGGACATGAACGGGAGCAAGCTCACCCTGGTGATGCTCTGAGCTTGCTGCCAGCTCTGTTGCTGGACTGGCAGGACACTTCTGAGTTAGTAAGTCCTGCAGAGAAGTGAGTGCATTTGTGTGGCTCTGTGCTGCACTCGTGGAGTCAGATGGCTTTTAGATCAGGTCAGGTGTTTGTGTCCTCCAGGACATGGGTTTGGTGAACACAAAGTGGTTCCGAGTGACACGAGTTTGTTTATTGAACTGTAAAAAAAATGGGAAGCTCTCAGGTGGGTATAAACACCTTAATTCTCCTGAAGTGCATGGTGATGTGTCTCCTCTGAACCTCTTACTGTAGAGTTTGGAACTTAGCATGTCATGATGAATGGTACTCTAAATAATTCCAGGAATTCTAAACTCCTTAACAGCACTAAGGAATTAAAATCAAAGCTCTGAATTGTCAGCATAAGAGAAAGACTGTACATCTTGACTTCATAGAGTTCAAAGTCAGCTTCCACTTCTGCAATAGTGAAAATTTCTTTAAGCAGAGGTATCCATTTTAGGTTGTTTAAATAATGTGTCAGAAGAGCAGAAGAATATGCATGGATAAGGGCATGATTGATGAGTGGGTGCAGAATAACTATTAATTTGATGTTTAATATTACAGGCTAGCAGAAACCAGAGACGGATGTTTTCATTACATTTTCTGTCTTCAAAAGATGGTAAATTAAGGGTGGTCCTGGGTAGCAAGGTGCTTTTCAAAAAGTGCAAGGGAACATCACTGAAATTGATGTATTAGTCACTCTTCTCTTTGTCCTCTGAAAAATGAAAATGCTGCATGCTGGATTATGGAACTCTGCTTATGGTGTCATTTGTCATGAAAAACTGCTGCTTTCTGCACCACCTTTTTAAATAATTGATACCTACTCTAAAATCTAAACTCACAGTATTTGTGTAGTGACAGAAAATAAAACCTCCAACAGAGAGCCAGAGATAATAAATTGACCTTTTCTTATACTTTTTCTACTGAGTTTTTGGGCAGAAATGTCACTTCTGGAGAAAATGCTTGTGAAAACTTTTAGAAGTGAGCAGTCAGTGAGCTGATATATCTGGAAACAGTAACTACAAGGAGCATGTGATCCCATTTGGGAAGTTTATATGGCCCTATGTATTTGTCTTATTAGTTCAAATTATCTGCATTGCTAAGGGAGAAACAGTGATTTTTTTAAAAAAGAAATACAATAAAGGTAAGGAAAGAAGGCAACTACTACTTAAAATATCAGATTATCTGAGGTTTTTTAAATATTTGTCAATCTAATTGCCAAGTGCAATTCTCTGCCTAGTAAATATAGGCACATCTGTGCTGTCTGTGCTCCCAGCTGTAAAATTAGTCAGGAACCATGAGGTCCAGCCATACACCAATGCTGTTGGTGCAAAGAGCTGGTGTTTGGGTCTCCCTGGGAAATCCTCTAACCAATGGGAGCAGTGACCAGAAATCAATTCTTAACTGCCGGATCACTTATTTGGTGCCAACCCCTTTTATCATAAAAGAGATCCATGACCCTCTAAGCTGTTGTGTCCTTTTTTGCTAGACATAGTCAATACCAGTGTCTCACAAACCCATGTCCTTGAAGAGCTGGTAAGGTCAAAGGCTGTTGATTTGAGCTGACAGGACCCTTTTCCCTCAAGAATTCTAGAAACAGATGTTCCTGACTTTAGAAAGTCATCCTAGATTTTTTTGTTGTTGTTGTTTGGAAAGTTATTCTTTTAGATAGCCCATTGAAATAAGGAATTTTCTTTCATTCCTTCCAAAAAGAACTTCTGCCAAATGTCAGCAGAGGTGGAAACCATGAGTTCAGTGTATGGGCAAACTGAGCAACACCAGCGCTGGCACTGAGCTCTGGCAGAGGTGCTCAGCTCTGTTTTGAAAGGGCCACCTCCAGGAGCAAGAGGCAAGTTCAACAACATAATATTTTCCAGTTTTCTCTGAGTGCTGATGATTTTTATACTTTTAAAACTTATTTCATAAAGCCAGAGAAGGAAATACCACCACAAAATGTCAGAACATTCTGTTTGCAGCCAGGTCTCCTTGGGTATGGCTGGCTTGCATTTTCCACATCTCAGCTATCTCAGCTAAAGCGAGCTATTCTGACTGTCCTAACAGTGGAATGGTTCTCAGCAAACACTACAAAAAACCTAGAAAACAACAAGCAGAGTGGTTGGATTGCTAACAGTTCTAAATGCATATTAGAGAAATTTATATTAAAGTTCTATGGGCACATATTTGGATGAAGGCTGAAATCCTAACTCATAGTACTAAACAGCAGAAAGGGCTGCATCTTAGTTTTAGTTTAGTGGCAGGAATCTGGTAGCCTTCTTCCTCAAAGGAAAAGTAATTTCAGTGTACATAAGGAAGGAACAGCTAATTCTGGTTCTTTATTAAAGGGATAAACATCCATTTCCTAAATTTTAAGAATTAACAAGAATTTGTCCTGGTAATTTCCAAGTTTTCTCTCTTCTTGCTGCCTTCTACATAGATTAATATGGACCACATTTACCAATTAATCGATTTTTGGATAGTCTCACTGATAGGGAAGTCCTATAACCACTGCCCTCTTTCATAAGTAATTGTCCACCTACTTCTTCAGCCTCTAAAAATTAACTGCACAAACTTTACTCATTTAAAATAATGGCATATCTCAATCTATTATTTCACAGGGTTTTCCTTCTCTATATATTTTAAATATTAAAATGTTAAGGGAATTTTTGTGGGGAACATACATTATGTAAAAGTATTTCTGCACTGGGCACATTAAAATAAATCCTTTCTCTCTCATTAAAATAAATCCATGTGTTGGCTGGTCTGCCCTGCCTGCTGTTAAATATCATTGTCTTTCTCTGCACAGACTTTGTGTCTTGAAAGTGAGAGAGGTTTAACTTGTGATCCTTAACCATCACTGAGTTTCCATACAACTGGTGGAGCAGTTTCCTTCTGAGAGGGAAAAACTGCTTTGGAGAACTTTACAAACCTTGGATGGGGATGTTACTAATGGATGTGATTTCATATTTCTTCATTTTTCAGGTCTAGACAATGTGTGCATACATATGTAATAACAGTGAGAACTAAAAAAGCAAAGCCCAGGAACGCAGAAGCATTCACACTGGGATGTCCTTGGAGAATGGCCAGTTTAATAGAGATCAGTCAAAATCTTGCTGTAGCCTTAATTAACTACAAACCTTAATAAACCTTTAGGTCACATTTGCACTTAAATGCCTTAGTCTTGATTAGAAAACAAAGTAAATTAAGTATTAAAAAAAAAAAAAGTTTCACTAAACCAAAATCGCTGTGTATTTTTCTTACTTTTTTTTTTGTTACCCATTTCCACATCTAACAATCTTTCCATTGGAAAGGGTGGAGTTTCCTACCTTTCAACATTTCTGTGCATGTGTTACTATTGCCTGCTGTGCTCTTCACTGAGAACAGAAATAGCTTCTGATAGTAAAGAGAATATTCAGAAACCTGTGTGCTTGCCAACAGTCATTTGGCATTCCTGAGTCTGCTTGAAGAAAAAGCCTTCTTTTCCAAGTCTTTACTTTCAGTAAATAGGTTAATATTTATGTTTAAGACATGAGATTTAAAATGTTTAATTAAATCGTAAATTTTTTTCCACATGATCTGAAGGTCTTCAGACATTTTTCAAATCTCTGTTTTTTAAATGTCCAAATACAAAACCACATTAGTATTCAGAAAGAATTTTTGAATCTTCATGCCTTATTTGCTCAGGCTAAGTGTGCGTCTCACTTTGATTAAGACTTCGCTGATCCTGGACTAAAATCATTAAAGATTCATAAACGACCATTTCTTTTCTCCTCCTTGAGAATGTACTGACAGATTTTATGCAATTATTTGTCTCGAGTATCTTCTTGAACTTTTAACCCCCTTTACATTCTCTTATGCCTACTTACATTAAGTCCCAAACCCTTCATTTCAAAGCATTTAAAAAAGCTAATATATGATTCATTTGAGTTCCATGAAAGTAAAATTATGAAAAAGCACCCTGTCATGGAAGGGCTCATTGCTAATTAACTACCTGGGTGGTTTCCTTTGAGGAAAAATTTCTCTCAATTCTTTAATTTCCAGGTTAAAACACCTTTGAGTCTAGGCTCATCTTTTGGAAAGATGTCTCTAAAAGTGACAGCTGGGTAGTGTTGTCCTCCAAGGTGAAGTCTGCTATCACATCTGCTCACACATCTCATCTCCTTGGCATGGGCATGCACAAGGAGTTTAATCCACCAGAAATTTAATTTTTTTTCCCCTTCTTTTAGATTGGCTTCTAAGCACACAAGACTTGTGCTTCCTTTAGCACTCATGTAACCCAGTCCTTCCATTCCTCACTATGTGTGCGTGTCCTCAAGCGAGGAGTGGGACGTTTCCAGGACTCCAAGGTGTGCCCCAAATCACCAGCCCACTCCCAGCCCAGCAGCCAGGCACCACCAGGCAACAGACAGCCCTTGGGTGCTCGTGGACCTGCCTGAGCACTGGAGTGTGCCCATCCCTCCCTGAGGGGCTTTCCTGGTGCTCTGGAGCAGGGGCAGTGAGGAGAACTGTTCACCATCCTGTCAGATCCACGGGCAGTGCCTTTTCCTTCCACCTAGGCTTTGTGCTCTCATTCTGTACAGAAGAAACAGATGAGAGCCATTATGTTCAGAGGCTGGAACATTTTAATGCTGAAATAATTAGTAAGCAATTCCAGTTGGTAGGTATGCAAAGCTGGGAGAGTAACCAGCCTTTTTCCATCAGTTATTCTAAGAGTAAGGAAATTCATTTTAGATGCCTGTATAAAATGCTCTTGAATATCCAGTCTTGTTATTAAAACAGCTTTCTTTAATGTATTTATAAATTTCAAATGTTTACTTACCTCAATTAAAACTCATGATAAAACCCTCACTGGCTCCAAGATTAGAAATTAATCAGAATACTTAATTATTCATATGGAGAAATACCTGCATGGGATTTTAGGTTATCAAACTTGTCTGCTTTGATGCTTTGGTTTAAACTCAATGTACATTGGAGCCTGAGTAGGATTTTGGTATAAAATAGGAAGGCTATTTCTATATTGGAGAAGAAAGACATTATATTCTCAGTAAAAGTGAAATTGTCTTTGTTTAAGTTGAACTATAAATCTCCCTGTATCAACGGTGTCTAAAGCTTAAGCAAGATGTTTTTGTCAGGCTTTAGAGATTCTTCTCAGCCACCTATTTTTCTGCTGTTTGCTTTAATTAAAAGAGCTAATGCATTACTGACCTCAGAGACACCAGGAAACAAGCTTTTAGTCACAAAGAACAAATGAAAATTTTAACCGTATTATAACAACATTTCAGAGTGGCTTGTTTTGAAATGCCTTTTTCTATCAGAAATGAAGAACTGAATAATTTACCATGTGTCCATGCATTCAGAGCACAGGATTTGGAGTTGAATAGTCCTACTTAATGCTGAAAATTGGTAGTTCTCTTTATAACTCTTTAAAGAGAAAAAAAATATCCCATATAATATATATATTTTTGGTCCTTCTTCATGGTCACTAAGGCTATAAAACAGTTTTTTTGAGTAGCTAGATTGCTTTTGCATATTTAGGACTTTCAGTTTAGCCAAGGGAATAAGAAAATTTCCTCCTACTGCTGTCATTATGTTGCTTACGCTCATGTGTAATCTGAATGTAGTCAGTTTTAGCTGAGTATGTGAGTAAAAGGATCATAATTTCTTTTTCAGAATGAAAAGTGAAGTACATCCTTTGACTAGTTACCACTGAGACTGATTTTCAAACACTTTGCAAAATTCTTTTCCATCCATTGTTTTATTACTTCTCATTATTGATAAAGTTAATATTTTTCTAAGTTGTTACATAGTTTCTAGAAGTTATTTATATTATTTGACATATAGTTATATTATTTGACATATATATATATATATGTAATGGACAAGTTTTGGAAATTTTACCAATGAACTTTTCTCCTGGATGAAGTCTTTACTACTACAAATGAAGGGATTTAGAGTCTTAAGAGATTCCCATTGTTGATAAAGCTTTGAAAATATAGCCGTTATTAAAAAATTCCCATCAGGTATTTTGACTTCCTTCAAGGTTATCTAAGTAAAAACCACAGGAAACCCCCTCTGAAAAGTCAGGATAACCTTGGCTTTGGAAAAAGAAAATGCTATACACGGTTTCAACATTTCTTTTATAGAAGAAAATAAAGCCTGAGTGCTGATTTTCAGATTCACTCCATTCAAACCACAGGATTTTTTGCCATTGTTATCTATAACTACAATATTTTCAGCTGGATATTTATGTATGTAATTATCCATTTTTTAAAGCTAAATATCTGCAAATATAACTTAAAAATGTATTAAAACATCATTAACCTGCTAATATTTTACCCATCACATATAATTTTTGTTTGTTTGTTTTTTGTTGTTGTTTGTTTGTTTTACAAATGTGTTGTCTGTAATTTATTCCTTGGAAGTAAATTGATGGAAAAATTTCCCTGTAAGTAGAATATTATTAAACTTCAGGGTTTGTGCAGCAAGAGTAGAATAGAGAACTTCAAGAGATGATGCCTGTAAAACGATCTTACTGTTAATATGCACAAATCTATTACGACTGTAAAACTGAATTTTGCATGTTCACTACCAGTGAAGCTGATGAGACTGCAAGGAAAGACTTATTTTGGGTAGTTTCATCTGCAAGAATTGCTTCCTGATCTTTGAGAATTCTATCATTGCTTTGCTGGGACTTGTGTCTGACCTGCACAGATGGTTTGCTGCTTAGTGCCTTGTCAGAGGGATCTGTGCCAAAATAGAGATCTGGGTTTGGAAGGGCTCAAGTGCCGAGAAGTCTGCATGTCTTACATTGCTCCATTTCTCTTTGATGGTTGTTTTGTCTCACTCAGCTTTAGGAGCAGTAGGTCCATTGGTGCAAAGTTGTGCTTTGCTGGTGTGGCTGAAACTGTGGTGCTGGTGAGTGCAAAGTGTTTGTATCCAGCCTTGCACTCCCTGCTGTCCTGCATCACCTGGCTGCCATTTCATAACAGTCTAGCTTCCTCATTCTCCCACCTTCTTATTACTGCAGCATCAGAACTGCCTTCCTGAGTGCAGAAGAAAACTCTTGCCACCCAAAAGTCCCTCTATTGCCATGGAGCAGCAAACGCTTTTCTATAACACAGCCTGTTGTGGGCTGAGATTGCGACCTTCTCCGTCCCATAAATCCTTCCAGGAAGCTCCAGGCTGGATGGAGAGTTGTGGCAGTATCAAAGACACATTTATTCCCAACACTCCCTGCCCAATCCATTCTTCCTATTGCTCGTGTCAACACCCAGGTTCAGTGAGGCTGGGGTTGTGCAAATTACTCCACCACAGTTTCCATGACAGTAAAAAGATGAAGCAAAATGTCTGTTTTTGGTTTTCATGTAGCAGCTTCTACAGCAATAAATCCCATAATGTTTAAGTGGCCTCTGTGGCAGAATTACTGAATATTTAATAATGATGACAAAGTAGAGTTAAGACAAAAATTCTTTTCTGTGGTGAAAAAGTCAGCACTTAGGTAGCAAATGCACACCACCATGCCCTCAAACTGCCTGATTTAGGAAATTTAGTACCTGATTAATGTGTTAAATATGTGGGTCATATTTGATCAAAGGTATAAAAAGCTCATTGAAATGTTTTGAAAGGGTTATAGTAAGAAGGTTTTTAAACATGAGCCTTTTATTTTGGGATCAATATTCTAAATGAACATCTTGAAAGCAATGTTTCTATCACTGCGGCAGTGTGTTAAGCAGGCAAGCTGTATTCTGTATTAGGTAACATTGCAGATTCTGATTTTAGTAAGCTCAGGAAAATGCACTACAGTAACCCACATTTCCTTTTAGATGATGCCACTTGGGCAGTGTAAAGCATCCACAGTGGGGAGGAGGAATCTGGTGCTTACTTTGAAAATTCTCAGACAGAAGACACTGGTTTGGGTATGTCTAGAAAACCACATAATTCCCTGAAGTGCTTTCTGACTCAAATAGAAACATTATTTCTTCCTGAGGAGTGGCCTGCTTTTCAGCATGGAAAATGGAAAAAAAAAAAGCCAGATTGGAAAGTACTCTGAAAGTAAAAATAATGGCAAGCAAAACTTGTTGATCAGCATATCCCTGTTTTGGTGGATGGTCCTTCTTCCTTGAAAGGCAGGAGGGTTATATTCTGCTGCAAGAGCCAAATTGTCCCCTCCCTCTGTCCTTTAAGGAGTTAGGTGCAGATCTAAAATATTTAACTCGATTGCCTGTGTGTAATGTTAATTTGGAACATCAGCCCAGTAGGTGAGAGGGGCAGTTTCCATTCAGGGATGACCATGGCAGCTCTGGAGTGAGGGACTGGAAGCACAGGGCTCAGAGGTCATTGCTGATGACTCCACCAGCTTCATTCCTTTTACTTTACCATAGTTTTGTAGACATTCTACATGAAAATATAATTCTTTTGTGCAAATATCATAGGAACCTGAAAGAAAGTTGTGGCCAGGTGGGGGCTGTTCTCTTCTCCAGGGTAACAAGTGATAGGATAAGAGGCAATGCCCTCACATTGTGCCAAAGGAGGTTTAGATTGGATACTAGGAAGGCTTTCTTCACTGAAAGGGTGATCAGGCATTGCTGCCCAGGGGAGTAGTGGAATCACTGTCTTTATATGTGTTCAAAAACAATGGAGATGAGGTGCTGTAGTCATGGTTTAGTGCTGGACCTGGCAATGTTAGGTTAAAGGTTGGACTCAATGATCTTAGAGGTCTTTTTCAATCTAAATGATTCTGTGATTCTAGGAAATACCTGGCTGCAAATTGTCCTTTAACCACTCAGCTGAAAAAAGTATTTCCCAAAGTATTTTTTTCTTTTTTTCTTCTTTTTTTTTTTTAATCTTTAGAAATATGCAAGAAAACCTGAGGTTTGGCCTTTAATTCCTTACAGATGTTGTCATTATAGTTACTAAACCACATCGTTATTGTTGGAGCTCATGCTTGTGTTGCAGGAGCTGCTAGACCACTTCACTAAAGCAGGTGGAGAGAAGCTGGAATTAAACCCTCTGGCCTGCAGGCATAACTATATACCTCCAGTGCACTTAAGGGACTAACAATAATAGCTTGCCAAATACACTTTTAATTCCTAGTGGCTGAGCAGATAACCTAGGGGCCTTGCACTGATGTTTTCCTGCCATTCCACTTTATATTTTCTGTGCAAGCTTTGTGTTATTTGCATTAGTATTTTTTAAAGTCCTGGTTACAGACCAGTGGTGAGAAGCAAGTCAGTCCTCAAACTGTTCACACTGGGATTTTTTTGTTATGATATGAGAAAGAGTAGGGGGAGAGCAGGAGACAGAGGAGAACCTGAGGAGTTCCCTGCTTAGCACTGGCTTGCAAAGATCAGATCTGGAGTCTAAATTAAATCCGTCTCTTTTGTGTTCTTGCACATCAATAGTTTATTAGTAATGTCCAGTATCTGTGGCTCAAAATTAGTTTAATTAGCCTAATCTTTATAGGATAGTTCTAAGTATTCATCTACATTGTCCAGGGACCACCTAAATTAAGTTGATTGGTAACTGCTTATAAATTGCAAATATGCATTGATCCTTTCTGCCCACCCTTGCTTTCAAGTGGAGTTCATGTGCAGGAAAACTTCTTTCCCATAAAGCCAATCCATATGTTGGAACTGCTGCAGTCAATACATTGACAGCACATAGCAAGTGCAAATAGATGAGGATAACAAACAAGTCAGACTGGTTTTCAGGAGAAATACCAGCTCTCCTGGTTGATAGACCACCATTACCATGTCCTCTCTTCTCAGGGCCCAGCTCATTTTCTCACAGGTTCAGTTCTCTTTTATCAGTAGAACTGATCAGAATTTTAACACTGAGATAAACATAATATGTAAATGCATTCCTGCTTCCAAATCCATCAATGACAGTGTTTAGACTTCTCTGGGCAGGAGTGTAACGCACTAGAATACACCCTATCCCATAAAAATAGATCTTTAAGTTTCCTGAATCAGTTCACTGTCCATTCTGAATACCTCTGTTGGAAACACTCACCGCTGAGCTGAGGCTTGCTGTTGTTATGACTGAGCTTGCTGAGATGTGACAGCAGAGGAGGGGACCTTATTAGGGAGAAAACTCATCAGGCCACCAGAGAAACAGGACATCTTGAGTCCTGCTGGGATCTGTGTAAGAGCCAGAGTTCAGCAAATGGCAAGGAAATATCCTGGGGTCCTGAGGCTTGAGGGATGAGCTCTGGGCTAGCTTCCACAGGAAAGGAAATTCCAGCTGGCTGGAGAATTGTTGGATGAGCACAGGGGTGTGGAAGGGAGGCTGGGAGTTTCTTCCCTAGCACACAGTTCCCCTTTTCTATTAGACTGTGGTACAACTCCAAGAACTTGAGCACTGTAAACTCCTTCATGCTGCCAGAAACAATACCAGGAGTAGTTCATCAAGAGTGTGAAAGGGGAAATCCTTCATATAATAATAATGCAGCATCAAGACATATAAACTATTTTCAGTACTGAAATAATTTGAATATTTCCATTTCTTTTTATTTATTTTTTCTAGGTAACTATTCCTGCTTTGCCATTCTTGCTGCATATGGAAGATTAGATATTTTGTGTTCTTGAACTCATGTGGTTGATTTAACCATTTGGAGAAATAATGACTATGAAATTAGGTGAAAATCCCATAAACCATCAGAATTATACGTATAGAAGCACACGGAGTTCAGAGTCAATATTTCTCCTGGAACAAAGATGAGGAACACATTGTTGTTTTCATCTGGTCATGCTGACTTTCCAAATTGCTGACATGCAGTGGTATGAAAAACATTCCTATTACCCTTTGTGTGAAATCAAAAGGTCTTTTTTCTATCAATATATTTCTCAAAAATTTTTTCCAAGATTAGAAAAATTAGATCCAAGAAGTAATGAAATCAATTTTGTATGTTCCAAAGTGGGTTTTGATGCCTTATTGACAGGGATCAAACAGTATTAGTCTCCAACTGTAGAATGTCCACATCTTGGGTTCTTAGAGTTATCAGGCCGTTTGAACTTGTTTGTGCTTATGCTCCAGAGGACTTAGAGAGGCAGACAGAATATAAAGAGGCAGATTTAAGCATTAAGAAGAGAAATAAATACACAAATTTCCTGTATTTTTTTCCACTTAGCTTTAAACACTCCCTATGAAATGACTGTTTTGCAGAAAATGTGGTACAAAGGAGCTCAGAGCTTGCAGTGCACGGTGGCATCCACCCTTTTCCTACCCCAGGCCAACAAATCCTGTTTCTGCTGAGAGCAGGGAGAGCTATGGACCCACTTGGTCCACGTTCACTTGAGCAGAGCCTTTCAGACCTTGCTGGGGCCTTAGTGCCACCTGAGATTTGCTGTCACTGCCTGCTTGCTCCTGGTGTGGGCAAACCTCAGCAGATCCACTGTGGGCAGTGCTCAGGGGGGCTTTTTCCTCCCTATAATGTTGTTGTTCCTTCTGCAGAGTTCATCTGCCTTTTCTTTGTAATTCCTCCTTTACTGATGCATGACCAACAGGAACAGTTTTTCCATTAATTTCTATTCATTTCTCAAAGTCCTTAGAAATCTGTGACCTTCTTGTGCCCTGAAAGCAAGCAGGGGACACAGAGCTGTCCTGCCAAGGAAGCAGTCAGGAAGACTTTACAGAGGTAAATGCAACAGGAAATGTTAGAGACATTCACTGAAGCATTAGAAGTGTTTTGGCACAATACCCAGGATATTTGTATTGACCTGTGTAACACTGCTGCAAAAAACTCCCTGTAGCTCCCACCAACCTCCGAAATAATGGTTTTCCCCCCTAAATGCTTTAAGATTTAGATGTTTTGTATCAGGTATTCCTACCATTGGGGAGGCCATAAATAGATTTCTGAAAACTGTAGCATGTTTTGATGTACATTTTCTCAATTCTTGGCAAAAATAAATTGATTGAAAAGGCACTCAGTAAAGCATTCCAGATTTCCATATTCAGAATTCAAGAAAATGCTTAAAAACCATAAAAAAGTTATACCAGATAATAGTAGGCCAGTAAAAATGAAAACGAGGGAGGGAGTTCAGTAATGGAGTGCTGCTTTTTCTCTTTTTTTTTATAATTAATCAAAAGCTTCCATGGAACAAAATGTTTTCTATTAGACTTTTATGATGATAGTGATTTTATCCTTTCTGGGATAACCCTGACTGTTATTCACTGAAGTAGCAATAGGCTGCAGGAATACCCATGCACTACTGTGTAAGTATTTATTTCTCAGGTGTATTCCTATGTAGAAACTGAGAAAAACCCATAAAAATTAAAGTACAAGTCCTATCAGAAAACAGGTTTTGTGGGACATGCAGAAAACTTAATAAAACTAAAAGAAGTCTACTTACTAGTTTTAAAAGCAGATGTGATAGGCCCCTATGAAATCATTTCCTACTGCTATCATGCTGATTAGCTGCACAGACTGTGTTACTGGTCTCTTGAACAGATGGTCTATACTTCTCTTGCAAACTCCAGAGTTACTGGATGACAGAGGCATTTAATTTTGAAGTCCTTTAAAAAAATAGTCCTGTTTTAGATTTACTTCTTGATGAAGATTCACATATTTTTACTACGGGGTAATATTTCTCCAAAGCTTAAATCCCTACCACTTTATTTCTGGAACGATTTACAGGTTTGGCTTCCAACTTTTGCTGCATTTTGTTGGTCTGGCTCCCAGCTCCAAGGGCTTTATTTTCTGTCCAGTGCCTGCTACACTCCACCCATCTGCCTGTGTGATTGAAGGAAGGCAGCATTAAGCAATCTTTGCTTACAGCAGCATCTTTCAGAAAAACTAAGATACTTCCAAACCCTCTGCATTTGTTTTCTTGGAAAAGAAAACAACTACTGTTTCAATGGCTGTCTTGAGGACTTCTAGGTAAATATGAATAGTTGCATGAGCCAGCTTTATGACTATGGCCAGCCTCAGTCTGACACAATGCAGCACTCAAGCACAGAATACCCAGCTCTTTCCCATCCGTCTTTATGTAGCATAGAGCTTTGTCTGGCAGGGTGGATCGTGCATATATATTTGTAAGTATGTTTAAATGCCTCCTGTCAGTATAAGACAGAACTGTAACTACTATAATGCTGCAAATTGCCCTGAACACTTTATGAACTCAGAATTTATGTTACAGTTTTGTTTTGTTTTGCTTTTCTGCCATGTGTTTTCTTAGAAAGACCTTGAGCTGACAATATATCAACTGAGTTCTAAGTTAACAACTTTACTGACTTATTTTATATTTCTAAAAATTATGTTGGAGGATTTAGTACCTGTGAAACTCTAATAGCTGTAGGGCTAAATTCAATACAAGGATCTATAGCAGCACAGCTAGCTCACACCATGACAGATGGATAAAGAAGCTGCATCTCCATTTGTTTGGAAGGAGTATGTTTCTGGTAAACATGCAGACAGGCTCAGTCCCATATGGACTTCAGTGCTCATCTGAGCACTTTTGCAGCTGCTCCACATAGGCAGGGATCCTTGGTCCCTTTCTCACACACAAAATTCAGAGAAGCAGCTTTCTAGTCACAGGGACCTCAGCTGTCACGAGAGAGAGTATGACTAATGTCTCTCTCCAGAGGGCGGCATAGCCTGAGTACAGCCTAGCCCCAGACCCCAGAGCTCCCTCACCCACCATCTTCACATCAGCTGGCAGCATCCCTGCTTCTTCTGTCCGTGCTTGTGGACAACAAAAATTAGTGGCAGATTGGTTAGGCATATTACTTGTATGTCTGAGATCACCCAGCCCTCCTATATCTGACATAACGAAACATTAATTCATACCCTATCAATTTTTTGCAGTTGACAGTAGATTGATCCTGAGTGTCTCTTCACATCTGCTTGAAGGAGTTGTATTTTACTCTTCTTGCTGAGCACATAATGAAATTTAAATTCCCTGACTCACCATGAACAAAAAGGGCTTACACAAAGGATTTTCTCTTTGTCATATAATTCAACAAAGCCAGGTCTCTTGCTCTTTCAGCTGATTTAGCAGCCTCTCACTCAGGAGAGGAGACCAGGGAATATACCTTTCTTAAATAATTTTTATTACATTCTGAACCAGCCTCCTAACATCCTCCCTGAGTTTAATTTTTGACTGAGATAAGCCATTTGAGACAGACGTGAAGACAAATTCCTACTGACCCCAGAGCCCAGGGAGCCCGTAAGGAATATCTTGATCTTCATGATCTCTGCTGTCCTGCAAGCACTTCTCTCAGAAAGGGTACTTGGGCAGTGATTGCAGGAGTTTTAAGTTGCTCACATAGTCTTTTCACAGAAAGAAATGACATGGCTCTATTGCATTTACTTTGTTACCAACTTGCAAACTTTTCCAATAAATCTGTGAAATCTTTATCAGGTACATGCTTGTTCTGCAGCAGAGGATCTGTCTGTGCTTGTAATCTTTGAGAAATTATACGAACTATTTGGAGGCTAAGATTTTTTTGCTTTTTTAATGGAGCGAAGCTCAGGGAATGGATGTGCCTTCTTGTTTTATATACAGTGTCTATCGTGTGCTCTTTGGCATCACTGCTGCTCTCTGTTCCTCTCCACAGGGAGAGCTTCAGTTGTAGAGAGGTGACCTTATGAATTGCCATTAACTAACACTTCCACATGTAAATCAGCACCTCTATCACAGGCATGCAGAGAAGGTGCTACTCCACGAGAAATGTGGGCATGCCAGCTACCAACAGCTCTGTCCAAGTGTGAGCAGTTCCCTCCTCCGTCTTCTGCCAGGCCAAACACACAGACATGCATATATCCACCTCTGAGACAAAGGAAAATATTCCTGAGGATGTTAATGGGAAAGTAAGTTGTATTGCCAGAACATGTCATCTTCAGCAAAAAATCACATTTTCTAGTGCTCTCAGAGTACCAAGAGCTTTCCAACTGTGTGAAGCTTATGGTCTGAAAACTCTCTTAGAATGTCTAAGTACAGAGAAATGCAATTTTTTTATAACTCTGTGTGGTGGGCACAGAAGTTCCTGTTTTTTTCTCAAATATTTCTTGATTTTTTTCAGTCAATCTATGTGGTTATTTCTTAATATTGGAAAAATTAGAAAATCTATGGGGCTGCTCTAAAGTATTGTTTGAGTTTATTTGCAGTTCTGGTACATAAATCAGATGTTAGAGGGACCAGCTATTTTTGAAATTACCTCCGGGCTGTAAGAAAATAACCAGTTATTTTTGAATGTATCTGTTCCTTCAGCTTGATCACATGATGTGGATTCATAACCTCCTTGATTCTAAACATTTAAACATAAGGATTTTAAATACTGTCTGTAGGAGGACAATGGATCTGCCTGCTACGGGATTGATCAAATTATCTTTCTGATAAATAGCAGGCAGTTGGACTGCCAATAGTAAAAAATAATCAGGAACAAAACAATCTGACTGTAGAAAAAACATCCTTTATTTCATAACAATAAATGAGAAAATATTTGTGTGGAATATCAACACTTCTGGCAGCAAAGCCTTATACATAAAGAAAAAAGTTCCGTGGCATGTAAATTGCACTATATAAGAAAAATTTTAAAAACCCCTCTCTACTGCTTCAAATACTTTTTTTTCCTTATTTTAATATCACATTTGCATGGCAGGAGGATTGGAAGAGCTGCTGAAAATGGAGTAACCAGCTTGTACCTGGTATTCTGTTCCTTCTCTCTCTCTCTTAGGCAGCCATTGGAGTGCCTTCATGTGTTTTCTTTGGAGCAATTAATTGTCCTCTACCTTTTCTTTTTATGGGATCTTTGCTTTCAAGGTCTTGGCTGTGCTGCTTTGGAGGGTTTGACAACCAGGTCAAATCCAGAGACTTGAGTGCCTGAACCTAAGGGCCAAGAAGGAAACAAAGCAGGTGCAGCCTTTACTCCAGTGAATTTTAGGACCTGGGTGGTCTCTGTGTCCCCTGGGTGGTTGTGGGCACAGCCTTGAGGAGATGCAGGAGCCCTGTGTGTAAAGCATCTTTCACCCTGTGGGGGAGAAATGAGTTCCTGGAAGAGGAGCTTACATCTGCTCCCTTGAGGTGCCTCCAGTCTCAGGGGCTGAGTGTTTGCTCAATCAATTCTTGAGAAATTTTAAACTCTGGCTGCAAGAAATCTTTTTACTTAATGTATATTTAGACCAGGGCATAGTCCTTCTTATTGGAAACAGTCTTGCTGAGAGGAAATGTCACCTTTAAATTTAACCTTCCTAACCTGTAAATCTTGTCACAAATGGGCAAAAGGTTTCCATCATGATCCTTTTCAAGTCCTTCAAAGGAGAAACAAGTTTGTAGTTAATGTCTATACAATCACGAACCCTGTGAGCTTGGCATTTACTGGTGTTGTGCCAATGGCAGAACCACAAATGTACATGTAGCAACTCCTCTTACGGAAATGTCATCTCCTTCACCCTCTGAGAGCCAGAAATGTTTCCATTTAGGAAAAACAGACCATCAAGTGGTGTGGTGGCACTCACCACCACAAATGGAGATCTTATATGAAATCATATAGATTGGTCTGTTCTGACTGTGCAGGATATAATTTGCCCGCTCCACAAATGGAAACAAAAGAAATCAGTGTCAGATGGTCCTTGCAGCCTGGCGTATATCACACTGTTTATTTAAATGTATCACATTGTTTATTTAAACAGATCAATGAATCTGGGGATCTATTGCACAGCTTAATTTATAATGGAAATAGAAAATGGAAGATAAAAAATTCAGCAGTTGAATAGCAAAACTGCAAATTTTTGCTCTTTTTTTGCCTGCTTGAGGGTTGTGGTTATGTGTAAACATTTCCACTGGGACCTAGTGGCTGTAGCTGGATGAAATTTGCACTGGCAGCATTAGATCCCATCTAGAACGAATCTGTTTAACAGCTCAGTCTGAAACCCCTATCAGTACAACTCATATAAAAAGATATTTTTCATGCAGACTGATTTTACAGTAATTATTTAAATTACTGTTACTGTTCTGTTTTCCACACAGCCTTTCAGAAGTCCTGCTTGGCCTCCATTTACAGCCAGGCTGGGAAGTTTTCTGGGAGTTCAGGATCTCACAGCAAGAGAAAAGTCTGCAAAATCTTGCAGAATTCCCTGCAGTCAGTGCTGTGAGAACTTCCGCGTGGTTTAATCCTATGGGGTTTTTCTTGAAACCCATCATTAATACAACTTCAGCTTCCAGGGTGTAGCTGACCTTCAGAGGTATAGCACTCACAACGGGTCAGAGTCTTAAACTCATTTTGCCCATCTTAGAAGACATGTAAAAATTATTAGTTGGAGACTAAATTTTAGACAGAACAAGTTCTAATGAAACTTGATTAAACCAGAAACATAATTTAGCAACACAAGTTGGTTTTGGTGAAAAAAATATTAAAAAAAATATTTTAAAAAATCACAGCACATTTTAGGTAATGATCAAATGTTAGCCTGTTTTTCTGTGAACAACTCAGTGGTTTAAGTTCTGTAATTAAGCATGGGAAATATACCACTGGATTTCAATTTTACTGGAAATTTACACAGCTGAGAAGAATATGATCATCGCTCATTAAAGTGCCCTTCCTACTTATTTCTTTAATGTGTAAGTTTTTTCTGTATCAGTAACTAGGTAGAATGGACCAAACAAGAAAAACTACCTGAATACTTCACTAAATTTTTATGGGTAATTTCAGAAAGGCTCAGGATGCTGTGACTCCTTACCAGATCTTTGGGGGGACTGCCTTATGCTAGGAGTGCAGTTGATGGAACTTTTCTACTTTTGCTTTTATTTTATGAAAGTAACAGACATGAAACATGGGTCACTCAGACAAAAATGTGCTATTCAACTTAGAGAAAACTACCAGGCAGTAGTTTTATAATGCTACTTTGAATGCTTCCTAAACCTTCATGCAGCTTTGCTAGTTAGAATTCTTATCAAATAAACATCAAACATCAAATAAACATCAAAGCCACTGAAAGCAAGGCAGTCACAGCTTGTAGCCAGTAATGAACTGAACGAGTTGGGATAAAAATTATCTGAGGCTAAGCACACTGGTCCTGAGCTGCTGTCCCATCCACAGGGAGAACCAGGGAATTGCTGCTGCATCCCCTCAGGGCTCCTGCTCAGCTCTGTCAGTTTATTGTGATAAACCAGAGTTGTAGCAGAGGTGTGAGCTTTGTCAAATAAGGCACATCTGAAAGTTTGAGTTTTGCCCCTGCTTTTCAGTACACTGTTTTAGTTACATGAGTAAAAGCTTAGATGGAAGCGACAGCTCAGTCAGAGCCATGACAAGAGCAAGCCCTGGGCCAGCAGGAGATCAAACTCCCTGAGGGGTCAGAATGGCTGGGGGTGCTGTCAGGAACAAACACCCCACTGTGACTGAGCTTCAGCTTCTCTGATGGATGTCTCAGCAAGCTGGCTGCTACCCGCCTTGTCAAACACATTCCTGCACCAACACAGGAGAGCAAAAATAGCTCTCTCACTTCTGGTTAGACATCCATGGCCAGATTAATAAGTCATTACTAATTTAGAAAAGCATGGCTCATATACCTCTTTACATGCATCCTGCTCTGCAGTGGGAGCCCAGCAGCAGGATATTTTCAAGCACCACCTGTGCAGCCTGGCTCACAAGCTGACAGAGAAACTTGGGTGGTCTCCAGACACCAACTGCAGTCGTGCTGACACGGCACGTCCAGCTGTACCCAGAGGGACTTGGGAATGTATAATGCTGTGTTAGTAAGTAAAGCCTCTAGTTAGGCTAACTTAAAGCAGCTTTTAATCTTTGCTAATGAAAATCTGCAGTTATGATCCTAAGTCTTTTTCCAAATACTTCTGCAGCTTTGAGTGCAATCCAACACCAAACAGAGACTTAAAAGAAAAAAACTGACTGTAGAAGGCCACTTCTGCTGACAATCCTGTACCAGCTGCACAGGCTGCCCAACAAGGGAAGAGTCCAAAATTCAGCTGGGGCTCCCCTGACTAAACAAATGTTCCCACTGTGCTTGCCCAGGCCTCCTGCACACACCCTGAGCACTGCAGAGCTGGCACTGGGCCTCAAGATGTGGCAGGGCATGAGGTGCCCACAGTTTTTCTTGAAGCACTTCTGTCACAGCTCCTCAGGTAGTTCCTTCTCTTCTAAAAGAACTTGAGGTTTTGCACAGCCTCAGATTCCAGTTTCTATAGTAATATAAGTTGCCTACCAGTGAGCTGAGGAAAGATTGATTGAATTTGTAGTGTTTTTATTCTTCTGATTAGCCAGAGTGGAAATGGGCCTCCAAGCAAAATAATCTGCAGCCTGGAGGGACCAGGGGACTTGGCACTTGAGCTTCACTTCATAAGCATCTCTTTTGCCAGCACCTCTGAGCTAGAAAGAGCAAACTTGGACATGACAGCTGAGGAGAAGGAGAGCAGGTTAGGAAGCACTAATTACTGTTGTTCTCTTCCACACTCCCCCACACCTGAGAGAGCTGAGTAATGAGTTTTGACTGGAGCAACATTAATGCATTTGTGACTTTCCCTGTTGTGCAGCCCCGAGGCTGCCTCGCCCAGAGCAGAGTGTGGCACAGGCTGGCACTGCTGATGCTCAGGTAATTTCCCTTATGCTGGGAAAATGTCTGTGCAATTTGTTAAGTAAGTTCAAAGCTGGCAGCTCTACAGAGCAGGCTGAGAAGGGCCAGCAGTGCTTGGAAACTGCCAGTGCAGGACAGGCTGACATCAGGGGAGCGACTCCAGAGCGGTCTCAGGCTGGGGCTGAGCCTCTCCAGTGGGAACATTGGCAAGGACCTGAGGTAAACCACTGGAGTGCCATGGTATCTTTATGTCACACTTAGAGAGACAGTGACAGGGAGGAAAACTGACCTAAACCCCTTCAGGAAGACCCCATGTCTGCAGGGAGGCAGAGCCCCTGTTGGTGCAGCAGCGCAGCTGCTCAGCCTCTGCTCAGCCCTGAGGGAAGGTTTCAGCAGGCCAAAATAAGCCATGTAATGAGGTCCTGGGGGCTCTGTGCCTCTTGCCAGCTCCTCATTAGTGAAAGGACTGTGCACAAAAGGCAAACCCATCAGCCCGGGCAGGCAGGGAGTGCTGCTGGGTCTGTTGTTGATTTACAAAGCTCAGCTGTTCTGGGTTAAGCAATCGCATATGAGAACTTGTTGGGAGTTTCCTTCAAGTAAGCCCTAAAGTAAGTTACATCTTTATAGGAAAATGTTTAAAAATAAAACCATATGAAGAAGCATGCAGGAATACAGGCTGGAAGGGGAAAGGCAGGTCTGTTTTTATTTTGCTGTAGCTTACTGTCTGCATCTGGTAAACAAGAAGAGGATGAAGCAACTACTAAAAGTGAAGCTACTATTTCAGGGGTGAAGAAAATGGAGATTATTCCAAACTTACCTTCAAAGATTATTATTGATCTTAGGCTTTTTTTTTCTACTCTTTATGGACAACAGAACTATAATTTTTTGCCTTTATTTCTGTTTCTCCTGTTGTGAGAATTTATTAAAGAAGGGGCAGGGAGTGGAAATAGCATAAGCTGGAGTTATCACTCTCCTGTGACCATGAGAATTTCAGTATTTGGTTTTCATGTGTGCTAGATCAGAGCAGATTCTTTATGCAGGATGGTGATTCCAACAAGGTCATGGCAAAATGTTTCAGTGCTAATGTAATAATTTTTTTGACTACTGGAAAATTATTGCATAGAAATGTGACTTGAGCACAGCTACACTGTCGCAGGAGAGAATCTGTGATGCAGGGCCCATAGGAGAGTCCCTCATATGTGAACTGTATGTGAAGGACATAAATTCATATAGTTTGCTCTTACCCTGGTGCTGAGGCAGCAGTGAGTGATTTTGCTGAGTCTTTAGTTGGGAAATGCAGTTACAGTTTACAAGGGAGTTCACAGAGGCTTCTCAGGAATGATAGGCTTGTGGTTCATGGAAAATTGTTTAATGGTGGCAGGCAAGTTAGAAAAAAAATGGCTTCTATTGGGGAGGCCTAGACCTTCCCTTAGTGTAGTCTGATTTCCCATCTTTCACTACCCTAGGAAAAGGTCTGTGAATAGCAGCTCCCGGAGTGAAAAATTAATATTAGATATTTATAACCTCTGCTCTTTTCCAGTGTGTTTTGCCACAAGATTTGGAGTATTTGCACAACCAACAAGGGTAAAGGAAAACATTTTGAGAAGTTGGTAGAAACATGCTAACAGTTTAGCAGGAAGATGAGCACTCTATTTCCATGGAAGTGTATAAACTGAGATCTTTTTATAAGTAGGAGGAAATGAAGCTTATGTTTTGTGGTTTTTAAAAATAAGTTACTGTATCTACCACATATTGCATTAAAATAAAAAGTCAAGGGAACTAAAGTTACTCGCATATGCACAAACTGGCACATTCAATTTGATCTATAAATACCTGGAATTGGTACATTCATTGATAGGTAAATGGCATTGTTGTCCTCTTATGTTTGTATGGCTTAGTGGTCCAGTTTTTGAATTCTATCTTCTAATTATAATGAAGGTGCAGCCTCCAGAGATCTGCAAATGTGCCGAGAGGGAAGCAGGTGATGGGATGTGAAAACAGAGGAGCACAAGTGCTTCAGCTGTGGCTGGGCTGCTCCTGGGTTCACAGCATCCTCAGCAGCCTGAAGGAATCCTGAAGAGTGTAAATTTCTCTACATATTTGAAAAATAAAATGCAGCAGCAAAAAATCCTTCAACTTTCATTTAAGAATCAGTTCAATGATTTTGATGCAACTGTTCACTATTAAGCACATTCTATACTTTAGTCCCTCTCTTTTTTTTCTTTATCAATATTTTTCTTTTTTTTACGGTATTAATGTATTTTCTGGTTTAACTTATTCTGGTGTTAATGGTCATGAAATATCAGTCAGTTTTCAGGATTAAAATTTTTGCTTCTTTGTAAATGAAGTTCTATTTTTGTTTTTCCTCAGCCACGAGTCCTTTGAGGTCTGAGCCCATGCCAGTACTTTTAGCATTCTGGATGGATATTCCTTGTGTGAACACATAAGTTTCAGCCTTGGATGAATGTTGAATGTGGTAATTTAAATTTCTATAGTCACAGTTCATTAGCTAAGCATAGTTTCACCCCAATATTCTACTTTATCATCTTCACAAAAAAAATAGTCATATTTGCATTCAATTTTTGGTTCTTTAAAGTTTTTGCCATCCCACTGCTTAACAGTTCTGTTTAATTTTTTTCTGCTTATATTTTTTCTATTTACTTGCCTAATTCTTTTGTAACACACCTTAAATTGAATTTGAAAATTCAAACTAAATTTGCATTTTGACAAACTTCTCTTTATTAATTAGGTCTTTGCCCATTGAAACCTGATTATTTTCCAGCCTTTCTCTGAAATCTAACTTAAACAAGACTTATAAGTCCAGCAGAGCTATCATTCTCCATACATTTGTTGAAAGTCTGCACTTTTTATGCAGAAGCAGCAGAATATGTTCTTCATTTTGAAAATGAAAATCAATAGGATTTTATCAGAAGCAGGTGGCTCTAGAAAGGACACCTTTCTAGACACCGGGAACTAAAAGCTTTTTATATGTAATGGGTGGATAACATTTCATGGAAATTGCTCATATTTCTTCTCTTTTTGAATAACCTTATTATTTTCATCTTGTTGATGATCAAGGGCATTTAGAATTTTACTCATTGGAATAAAGACAAATTTTAAGCAGCAGAGATTTACAAATACAAATTCGAAGCTCTTGTAAACAGCCCTCTAATAAGTTAAATTTTTAATTATTTTTGCAAGTGTTTTTTTAAGGATTTTGTGAAAGGTGAAAAGAATTGCTGAGGTCACATTTGTAGTAGAAATAGAGAGGTACAAAATAGGTTTATATTAGCTGATGTTACATCAATTTTGTTTGGGTACTCATTTAAAAAAAAAAACTAAAAAATTTTATTCATTCTCCTACAAAAAAATAGCTCATCTAGAGTTTTGCATATATTCCCTCCCACGTGATACACACTCAGTATAAGAAATACCTATTATTTTTAAACATAAATCATAATAAATATTTTATTCTTAAAAGAATAAACTCAGCATTTAGGTGCCAAATGATTCACACCAAAATCCTTTCAGCTGCAAAGGTTTTACTCACTTTTATACCTGCAAGAGCCTGAAGAGAGAGGAAAGCTTTGAGCTTTGTGAATTGACTGAGAAGTGAGAGAGTTGTACACAGAGACGTCACAAGTAGACTCTTTTTACTGAAAATGCACCTTTCTCTGTGTATGTTTGTTTCCATCTCCCAGATGCTGTCTGAGGACATGAATTCTGTCCCTGTGTGGCATCTCAAGGGTTCTGCTGGGCTCACCCGTGTCCTCCAGCCAGGAGACAAAGATGTGCATTCAAATGCTGGACCTTCCCTTTGGCATAAGGACTTACCACAATAACTCCATGGAAAAGCAGCTCTTTAGCACCATTCAGACTTGGGAAGACTTTCACTCCTCTCACTGTGCCTGGGAGGACTCCCTGCTCCTCAGTGAAAAACACAGCAGGCGAGGAAGGAAGGATTTCACACAGAATTATGTGTAGGCACAAACACACCTGATATTCTTCTCAAAAGTTTGTGGTTTATGACTCTGATGAACTGCTGGGATAGATGTTACAATACAAGAGGACAATATTTAGAAATAAGGTCTCCTAAAACAGGCCCAGTAGAAAAGTCAACAACTCAGATGTAGCTCAAGGCATCGGCCCAAAGAATAGAAAAAAGAGTAGAGGGAGAAATTCTTGTTAAGGCAGAGAAAGAGGTTTGTGAATTGCTCCTGTACTTAGAAAGACTTTTCCCTTCTCATGCCATAGCCCATGCCCCAAATGACATTTCTCACACTGTAGCTGAGGCAAAGGGACACTCACCCCATCTGAGGCCTCTCAATATTACTCCAGTCTTAATTGCTTAATTGGACTTCAGTCCCAATGCTGACATTCACTTTCTTTGAGCCTGCGTAAGCAATTTCAATGGATCTGAATCCAAGTTCAGCAAACTATAAACTGATGAATATTATCTTTATTGGCATCACAGAGAGCTTCTTGCACTTTAACATTAATGAAATATATGATCCAGAAATATTGTCATATTTATACCAGAGTCATAAGAACTCTCCTGCTCTTTTACTTAATATCTCATTGGTAAAGAACATCTAAGACCATCCATTTCACTGGTAGCTTTTTCCCTTATACATGAGTCTTCTACCATTTTACTTCAAGATTCATATTCAATGTTTGTTTTTCAAAGTCTGATCTGCCAAGTTCTTTTCCTTCTTACTGAGATGTTTGCCTCCAGCCTGCTGACTTGTACTTCTACATGTATTTTTTCTACTATAAAGTGTACTGGACTCAGGAACCAGTGCATGAGATGTTTTACGCAAACATATTTATTCCCTCCTAGCCCTTTTCTGTTTTGGCATTATCACAAAATGTTGCTGCTCGGACAGTTATGAAAGGTTAATCATTATAACAACACAGGTATCAAGCAGAAATATGAGCCAGTCTGTTGCCTGCTCATGTGTTCAGTAATTATACATAACATGGGGACTTTTTACACAAGAGCCATGCTTCACTAATACCTGTTCAGCATTTCAGGGAGAGTGGAGAGACAATCCTGTACAGAGCAGTGGATTTCTTTGGGTTTAGGTTGTCATATGCTCAGTCACGGCACCTCAAAGACTTCAGAGAGTTTGCCTATCCTTTAAAGGTCCAGGGACAGAGGTGATGATAAATTTTGAAACTTTATGCATGAGTTTTGTGCTTCAAAGCAGCCTGGAAAACAATTGCTGCATGCTGGGGTTACAAAGCAGTGCTGGGCTGTGCTGGCATCCAGTTTGAGTTGGCCACTCCTGTCCAGTGGAGATCCAGGCACCTGCACTGGGAGAAAATGGTAAAAGTGCTTTGTTCAGGTACAGTCAAGGCAATGTGTTTAAACCTGATGAGATCTAGGGACTTAAAGACAGATTGGCTTAATCATGAGTTTAATGACTCAGAGTACCAAGGTGATAGTTAATCCATCTTTCCAAAAAAGTGGTCTGGGAGCAGACTGTAAATCAACCAGGATAAAAATTTAGTTTTGAAGCAAGAAAGTAACTATCTTCAGGTAACACTGTGGCATTGATGCCTGGGGCAAAGATGGAGTGGAGAAACTATAAAAACTTCAGCCTGGTGATTTCTGTATAGGAACACAGGCCCAATATGTGCAGCAGTTTCTGATCTGTTATGGGGAAAGCAGACCCTTAAGAAGAAAGTGTGGAGCGCAGACATTATTGAGTCAGCAGATCAGCAGAGGAAGCTGCAGGCTTAAAGAAAGATGAAACCATAAAAAGAGCATTGGTACATAGCATACAAAATAGATGCAATGATTAAAATTAGGACAGCAGATCTGTCTAAAAGGCATTCCTGTCACTGAGCAGCAAACACAACCATCTTTTTGGAAGATTTCCTCAGCATAAATATTACATATAACTGGAGCAGGAATGGCCAGGAGCAATAAGATACAACAAAAATGAGTGAAAGGGCACAAGCCTGCCCTGTGAAGGAGTGTGGCTCAGGTAATCCATGAGTGGTTAATGACAGAGAGAGAGAGAAGTGCTCCTACACACAGGAAACCCAGGGAAGCCTGGCTCTGGTACCTTCCTGGATGCTTGTTTTTCTACAAGAGTGTGTGTGTGTGACACTGGGAATGCAAACAGGGAGCTGCAGTGCTGAGAGTCCTCCTGGGAATCCCTGCCTGGCCCGGGTCCATTGCCTGAAGGAAGGGTGCACATGTGCAGGCTTGGTGTGCTTTGGCCAAACACAACAGAGTGATGCTCTGAAAGCAAATTATGCACAAGAGAGACAATTTTATGGTTAAAATAAGGAATTAGGTTTAAAGAAAAAATAAAAATTCAACCGTCATGGGGTGTTTAAAGATGTGCTGGAAGATATAGGAAAAGTTGGGTCTTCTGGTATGATATTCTCTAGGCAACCTATCTGGCTGTGTTTTGGTGGTAGTTTTATGACTATATCCTTGTAGCCATTTTGAGTACCTGGAAGTATAAAGTAATAGTAGCAGCATCATTAACTGATGGAAAATGCTGGTGTCCTGGTTTAGGGCAAATATTTAGGAGGAAACCTCTGGGGGGTCTCCCCTAGGGAGAGCCAATTCCAATCACCCCTCCCCCTACAGGTCCGGGAAGAATTTCCTTAGAGAAAAGTGGAAAAAACTATTTATTTAACAAATAGAATATTCACAAGCATAGAACACAAATTTGGATAATATGAAAACAATGAAACCTCTCCTTCCTCTGAAGAGATGGTAGATTCAGAGTCCGTCTGAGTCCGGTTCAGTTCTCCAGTGGGGGGGCCGATTGCCGGGCCCGGCTGGAGAAGTCGGCAAGGGGTGGGCCCCCCGGGGGTTCCCTGGTGTCCTGGGCCCACGCGATGCCAGCCAGGCCCAGGAAGAGGAAAAAAGGAAAAAAAAAATACCCAGCAAAAGAAACAAAGTCTCTCCCTGCAAAAAGCCGGGAAAAATCCGAGGAAAAACCCTCTGCTGTGAGCTCTTCCAGCACCCACACCAGGGAGAGTAAAAAAAAAAAAAAAAAAGAAAGCAAAGAGATAACGCTGTCTGCTGGAATGTAGCCTTGCTTCGTAGGAGTATCCTGCAGACAAACGGCGAGTGTTTTTTTTTTTTTTCCTCCACCTTCACTCTTTCTGGGACAACTTAAAGCTGCAGAACTTAAGGTCCAGCATAAGCAAGAGGACGATTGGGGATACAAACAGGTCAGATGGCTAACCCAGGACAGCTGTTTTGGTTTTTTTTTTTCAATGGTTTGCAAGTATATAGAATGATATTATTATTATTTTGTGATCTTTTAATTTTGATTTAATTCTTGCACTAAAAGAAATCCTTTCTACACTGGAACATGCTAAGAAATAGCACACTATCTATACTACTTGCCCTTCTTTTGGTTTAGTTTTGATTTACTCTCTGCACTAATAACATTGCCAGTCAGATATGTGAAATAGCACCTTCTAGGCTTAGCTAGCCCAGTACTGCAAACATTTCACATTGAGACAAAAGCAGCCTGCTTTAGATTCAGATTGCTACAAAATAGATTAAAAAATTGCTTTTCTGCCAAAGGTCTGTAATTCTTCTTTGTCACAGCTCTTATCTCTTCTTCCACCTTGTTTTCTCTGTCTTTGAGAGAGCACTTTTCTTTCCTATAAAACTTTACTGATTCTTCTGGTTTTTTCCAACTAATTATTATCATGTGGTTTCAGTAGATTATGTATCTATTAAAACACTGTACGGAGACTTGGTCTCTCCTATCATGCTTTATAAGTATATTTAAACATGCAAACTGAATTTATTTGAAGCAAAATGTCACAGAAATAGCTAAAAATATATTCTTAATATTCTGTGAGATGTCTCACCACTTTGTCCAGGTCTGAAACAGTTTAGACCAGTGCTGAGCTATATGAGTTAGTTCACTTTTTCATTATTTGAGAACTGTATATTCCTAGGCTACTCTGAACTACCACTGGCAATAGGTTTGTAATGACTGAAAAGATCAAATTCCATTCAGAGAGACCTTGACAGGTCTGAGAGAAGGGCAAACTTCATGAAGTTCAATAAGGGGGATTGTCTTTAAACTGAAGTTGGATGGATTTAGATTCAATATTAGAAGAAATTCTTGCCTGTGAGGCACAGGTTTTCCAGAGAAGCTGAGGCTGCCCCATGCCTGGAAGTGTCCAAGCCAGGCTGGATGGGGCTCTGAGCAGCCTGGGAGAGTGGAAGGTGTCCCTGCCCATGGCACAGAGGTTGGAACAAAAGGATCCTTGAGGTGCCTTCCAACAGAGACCATTCTAAAATTCTATGATTTCCAGACAAACTGGAGCCAGGCCGTGGACATTTTCTTGATTGAATCAGCTTTAAAAATTATTGGCCAGTAAAAACTCTGAAGTCTGACTGTAGGATGTCATAAGGAAAAACAACCATTGAGATGCCCATGCCAGCTAATAAAATAAATTAATAAAAATGGACAGTCTCCAAATCATTATGATATCTGCTCAATTATTTTTTTCTTCTCTCCTGGGGAAATTGCTTAGTGAGAACGTCTGGCTCTAGAGAGAAAAGCAAGACCTAAAGAGGGAGGATGTTAAGATTAACAGCTGAGGTGGACTTGGTCTTTATTAAGTAGTGGGGAACTACTAGCAAATAACATTGTTATTGTTTTGAAGTATTCAAAGACATTTGGAAAAAGTTAAAAATGCAATATTAAAAGATGATAGCCTTTTCTGATGGCTTTGCTTAACAAACAAAAGGAAATAAGAATTTTAAAGATATGGAGGAATAACTACAGAAGATAGAACACCAATGTGGAAAATGAAAAAGAAGAAGTCAGGGTGAAAAAGAAAACAAAATGTAAGAAACAAGGATTTTATAGTAATTTATGTTCAGTTTGTGTGCAATAATCCCAGAAGAAAATCCCAGGAGCAATTTTTCCATCAGATTAATACAAATCCTTATTTCAAACAGCTTCATTTTTCAGAGTCTTATGTTTTATTAAAGTATCATTTTTCTGGCAGCAAATATTGCTTACTCCCAAAGCCTACAGCCTTATCTGGAGTAATGGAAACTGATTCCAAACTGTGTAATCCTCCCTCTGCAATTCATGATGCATGAGGAGGAGTGTGTCTGTAACACCAGAAAGGAGTCAGTGCAGCCCTGGGCTGCACCAGGTGGTGGGAAAGAGCAGGAGAAAAGTGTGGGTTTGGCTACCATGATTATATCAGTGCTTAATGACCATGCAATATTTGGCATTGAATTGGAATAGAAGCTTGCAGGAGCAGTTTTCAAGTCTGAGATTCAGTAAAACCTTACTGGCTGCTTCGGGTTTCAGACAAATTTATTGAAGCCACGTTTCACAACTCAGTCTGTAATCCATCCCTTAAAAAAGGAATCTGATTTACCAAAGGTCTTAAGAATGAAAAACTTGTGATTTGTCTATGTCTGATTTTACCATAATGTATTCCAATGATCACAGCATTTTTGTAAAAGACTGTTGTTGTTTGCTCTGGGATTTCAGAACTTCCCACACAGTAAAAAAGACATTGAAAGGGCTAAACTAATGAAGAATTGAACTATTAAGCTAGAACTATGTCAGATTCCTTCCAAACCAAGAAGTGCTTATTGCCAAAGGTTTATAATGTCTAGAGCAAAGGTTTACAATAAATTCAAGATCACATATTAGATCCTTGCAAACAGCTACAGATTTCTTCTGTCTGAAGCCTCTTTTGGTAGAATAGGAAATCAGCTCCTCTCTACTGGCAGATATTTAAAGCTGTATTTAGCTAATCAACATATCTAAATGGAATACCAGTGGCTACACTAAATGATATAATCAGTTTTGAAAATATATTTTCTTGATCAAAAGCCAGAATTCACTCCTTGCTCCCATAGTTACTTTCTTGCAGTATCTGTGCCATTTTGAGTGGTAATTGGAAGCACACAAAGTGAACATGAGGCCTTAATATCTCCCCAAAATTATGTTCATTATGACCATAATGTTACCATTAAGGCCCAAAATCCTAACATAAGGCCCCCAATTGGTAATATTAGTTTTATAATGTATTAATTAAATACACTTTAAAATAGTGGATTTGTGGTTCCATGTTCCTCATTTTGCTATGAACTAAAACACTATTTGGCATGGTGGCTTTGATCTATGTTCATGCAGTTTAGCATTGGATACAGACTTTTGACCAGTGAAAACACAACAGTCTTTATTTTAAGGGTAGAGAACAGACTCCAAGGGAGCTCCTTCCAGGAGCAGCTAATGCAAAAGTCATAAAGTTGGGTGAGCTTTGCAGCAGAGCACACATAAAGGTATATCAGAGGGTGTTTTACTTGTACACAAATCATATCACACACAATATATTTTGAAAGTAGGTTAAATGTGCTTTATAAATTCACAAAAAAAAGACCAAATGTCAAAATAGCATAAATTCAGTGTATGTGTAGATGATTTTTAACACATAAATGAGATCAGATGAGTAAGTATTTTGGCGAAAATCTGTGAAAGCTTCTAAGTTGAACCAGAAGGAGGATTCTGTGCCAGTTTGAAATTGACATATATTTCTACACAGCTATTTCTTTGATGCATATAGAAAGCCATATTTGACACCTTATTTAAAAGATTCCACTCTGTATGAAACAATTCTGTACTAAGTGAAAAGTGGTTTAAAGTGCACACTTGACTTTTCTATTGGAACAACGATTTCAGCAGATGGTTGAAATTTTGTCACATGTTCCTGTGATTTCCATAACCCAAAGGCAGCTGAGGAACCATTTCACAGTTTAACATTCTTTGAAGACAATGTGAGTCCTTCCACAGATTTGAGATAACAATCAAAATTTTATTCAAATGTGAACTATGTTCATATTTCATTGATTTTAGATCCATCAGTGATTTTTTTTCCAATCCCAATCTTAGAACTCAAAATATCGAGCTGATTTCCTCTCTTGTATCTCCCTTCTTCCAATCAGGAATTTCTATATTTTTTTGCCTTTCTGTCAATAGTTTCTGAGACGCTTTCAGACACAGTTATAAAGTCCACTGACCTCCTCAGAAAAATGCTGAACTCAGTCAGGAGAGCTTTTGTACAAGTAATGCAAACAGAACAGTAACACTTAGAGTTGGATGCACACAGCCTTGGAGAAAAAGTTAGGGCTTCTAAGGTTGTTAATTTTATATGAGGAAACCCATAGAATTGAATATACCCCTGTCTCCTCTGAAATTTCTAACTGTAAAACACTGTATAGCAGAACAGCTCTAATAAATTGTTTCCTCTAAAACCTTGGGATACAGTTCTATTAACATAAATCCTGTGAGTTGCTGCAATGCTGATCACCAATTTCTCTGTTGTGAAAGATCATAATGGAAATCCTCCTTTTCCCACTATGCAGATGATGAAAAGTCTTTCTTTAAGGCTTTTGTGCAGCAGGATATGGGAAAGGCCAGCACAGGGCAGCATATGCTCTTTCAACTTTTCGACCGATTTTCTAGTAAGAAAAATAATCTCCTCTATTTACAAGAACACCATTTAATTCTAATTTTTTTTTTTTCAAATTCGAAATCAATAAGAAGTAGTGAGTGAAAGAAATGTTTGAACCATTACTTCCCAGGAGGAAAAACATGAAACATATTAGGGAAAGAAAAGAGTTTGAAAGAGTTGTAGAGGTTTTTTTATTTACACAGAATTTTACATTTTGTTTTTAAAGTTTCTTCTTTCCCATATTTGTGTATGTTCCTGGTTTTTGCTTTCCTTCAACAAAAGAAAAACCATGAAATTTTAAAAATGTCACAAACCCCATTCTTATTATACTTCTATGTTTTTGAAAGAGAGTAAAAAAAATGAGTACAATACCTGGTGATAAAATACTGGCATTACTAGAAATGCTGCCCACTGATGGCAACACACTGCTCCAACAAATATCACATGTACTTCCCAGAGGGGCCTTGTCCCCTGATTCCAAATGAGAGTTGAACCTTGGCTCCTGCTGACTTTTTCTGCCTTCTTCAGCCTTGGTCACAATGTGACTTCCATACAAAATACTGTCAGGGTACTATGGAGAACTTTCTCATGATTAAAGAAACATCAAAAGAATGACTGGACTTATTCTGACTGTAGTGGTGAGACCTGCCTGAAAATATCTTGGCACATATAGGAATAATTTATTCTGTTCCAGTTAACATGTGGAGCTATTTGCATTGCACTGCATATTCATTTAGCTGTCATCACCATGGAGGGGGGTTTCCATTTTCCACTCTCTGTCTGAGCAGTAACTTGGTAGAAGACAGTTCCTACAGGAACATAGGAAAAACTGATCTATAGTAGCCATAAAAACAGGCAAGGTGGAAAACGGTTTTACCTACAGGTATTGATATTTCATTGCACATTTCAATCCCTGTTGAGCAATTGCTCGTAAAAAGAAAATGCTTTGGTTAAGCTGGCAAAGATTAGAAATGTCCCATACTGCACATCCTGGATAGCATTCCTGGCCTGGAATGCAGGTGCCCATAAATAATATATATGACATAATAAATAGATGGCAGAAAAATCAGAGATGTGAAGATTCTATGTCCTGAAATGGAAATAAATCTGGAATTTCTCAGTGAGAGATTCCTATTATCAGATGGAAAAAAGGAACCCTCCTAGCCCATAACAAGTGCCAATATTGTGATGAGTCCTTTCACTGCATGGTGCCTTCCTTTAAGTTGCATTGCTGCAAACAGGGATGGAACGGCACCAAAATAGTTGTTTCCTATGCAAATAATTAACTTTTGCCATTTCTTAATAGTAGAAAGTTAAGTTATGCAGTCAGTTGATTTCACGTACATGTTGCCATTTCTTTTACTGGGCTTGTTGTTTATTGTCTGTGCACACCATGGTGAGGGGTACATGAAATGCCCACCCCATATTTTGCCCAATGGAAATTGGGCAGTTCCACTACAAATAAATGAGCATTTGCCCAGTGAAAAAATTTTGAATTAAAAGATGGAAATATGACAACAGAAGCACTGAAAGAATACTTTTTTCCCCTGAAGTTTCAGAGAGGGTTCTACTTATTTTATTTTAGTTTTTACATTTTAGAGGTCCAAAAAATTGCAGGGAAAAATTTCTAGTTTTCATGTGGGTTGGGTGTGGTTTTGTCTTTTGGAATAGGTGTTCCAAATAACATGAAGCATTATTTGCTAAAGATGTGTGTGGCCAATAGAGCTCTACAGAATATTTTCGTTCCTCCCATAATGACATCATTTCTCAGTAAGCCTTCTATATAAACACCTTGCTGTTTTGAAAAACATTTATTTTTGTATTCTGTATTCCTTGCTTTATGCCACTTTTGTGGCTGAAAATCTTTCCTGAACAAAGCAAATTACAAAGTATCATTGGAATGGCAAAATTCCATGAGAAGGCCCCCAAATCACAGACTTAGAACAACCACAAAATATTGACTAAAAAATTGCAGAAAAGTACTACCTTTTCTGTTCTATTCTATTCTAGAACAAGCAGTACAATGCTGAGGGAAGGTGGGAAGCAGAGGAATGTAGCAGAGTCATCCTGCCATCAAAGAGCTCCAGCCTCAATGTTAAACCCTGTTCCACAAAGGCATTGCTTTGTTAAAAAAGATTTTTCCTCTCTGCTTAAGATTCAGAGTAAGATAAAGTTGAAAAGTGATCTTGTTAGGGTAAATCTAGCAACTGGGAATAAACAGTTGGGGGTTGGCAAGCTCAGTTACCTGTGTTTGCTCACATGCAGTCCTCATATAGAAAGGCCAGAGGACATTTGCAAACACTTACTGCCCTTTCTGCAGCCTAAAGACTTTCCCTCAGGGTGAGTTTGAGCTCTCTTAGAGAATCTTACCAGTCTAATATTAGTGAGTACAGAGAGGAGGGTGTGACAACAAAAATAGCTCCCAAAATCCTCTTATAGAAAAATATTAGGAAACCTTGCATGAATACACTGCATTTAAGAAATAGGTTAGAACAATAATCATGAAAATAAATGGCATGTTTGCTTTTTCAGGCAAATACAACTTTCAAACTCAGGTGGTAGTGGCATCCCTTTAGCTCTGTAGGTTTGAAAAATGCAAACTATGCACTGAATAAGATTTTCCATGTTGAACATTTATTTTGATTTCTTTCTGTCTTACAATCTTAAACCAGAATTGTGCCCCATGTTAGACACCTTTGAGCAGTTTACAGACACATCATAATTACTTTTTGGTAATTATGGGATTATTTGTGCAAAACCACCCCATTGCCCCAAGGCAGAAGGCACTGGAAGCCATGCACTGGAAGTAGAGACCCCAACAGCCTGCAGACAGAGCAGCCCCATGCATTCACCTCACCTAGCAAAGCTGGGTATCCAAAAACTTTAATGGGAGCTCTGCTTTCCTTGACAATGCTGAGAAATTTAACTTACAAGATGCCTGATTTTTATCATGAGAGAAGAGAGAGAGACCCAAAGAGTAGTCCTTGACTTTGATTATGAGGGATCCAAACAAATAATAAAACAATTTATTTCTCTGCCTAATTTGAAAGATGATGCCATCAGATCTAGATTAGCCTGAACCAGTGATGGAGCTTCATGCTGAGAATGTCTGTCCCCATTTCAGAAGAAATTGTATTCATGGACTCCTGAGGCATGTGAGCTTTGACAAAGTGAAACTGGTTCCTTCAGAGGGAAAGGGGTAAGTTAGAGAAAAACTGTCCCTCACTGAGAGCAGCATAAGCCAAAATAAAATAATCCATATCAAAAGCCAGGGGGAAGATAGAGAATAACTTGGCAAGATCCAAGATAGACCCTGATTTATTATACAGATAATGTTCTTTGGCAACTTACAACACAATGATGAAGAAATTTTCCAGACTGGGACGTAATTTTATACCAGTTTTTCAATTTGTTTAATTTTGAGCTTGGCATTGGAACATCAGAAGAAGAAAACTACTTGAAGGAGCTCTGTTTTGTGCATGCTCTGCATCTAACAAAAAATGTATTATTTTTTATGAATTGTTACACACATGCATGATTCCCTGTAGGATTTAACTCTGTGGAATTTGGTTATAGGGGTAAAATAGAAGCGAGAGATCTCTAAAGATGGGTTTAGAGCATGGGAGTTTATTGTGAAAGAGCATGGGTATGAGAGGCTGCTGGGCTGCAAGACACAGCTCAAAGCAGGCCAGAGAAAGAGAGAGAAAGAGGCAAAAGGAGAGAGCAAAAAGAGAGCAATTTCCTGTTTACAATACAATAAATCATCTTCTCTGTTGAATATTCTAATTCTCTTTAACCAATCTGAAACAAGCTACAAACTCTACAATATTTGCATGTAACCTATAAGAATCATTACATTACCATATGGGGTTATATTTTAAACCTTAAAAAACTACTTTTAGGAATCTTCTACCAGGTAGGTATGGTTTGTTCTGACCTTTGGACCTGCCTAGGCAGAGGGCATTGTTCTATCAAGAAGGAGGATTACCCTCAGCCAGCTATACTATTGTTTCTTAGTTACTTTTCAACTCAAACCTTGTCCTCATCCCAATCTCGACTATACTTTCCATATTTTCAGCATCCCTTGCAAGGCAATCATATCTATAAGGCTTTCCTATTTCATCTTCCCCAACAATTCCCCTATCAAACTTTAATTGCCTGTCTCAGTAAGCTTTTCTTAGCACATTTGCAAAAGATGTGTGCAATGCATTATGCTGTGCCAATTTCTTCCAAAGCAGCTGATGAGAAAAACTAACTTATCCAGAAATAACAGGGGCTTTTTTTACTACTATTTCAATGGTCCAGTCTTCATTCCAATCTTATTGTGAATTATATAATCACAAAGGTGTATTTTGACAGCTCTTCTGAAGCTGAGTACAGAATAATTAAAGCAAATAGCAATTAACCTGTGTTACGGAAAGTATTGCAATGTAAGTGCTGCTTCAGGGAAATTTCTCTTGTAAAATCAAAAGAATAGAAAAGGAGAAAAATAGTATTTGAGGCAAGCTGCCAGTCAAATTATGTTCAGTAATTGATGTTGTCAGTAAATGGTTTAATGTTCCTTCATCTTCCTACTCAGAGTCGTGGTCTTGAGGAATATAGTAGGAGGTTGCAAGCAGCTATAAATATAGAGGGTATAAAATGGAATAAAGACAACATTGAAATTTAGGATTAGAAAAATGAAACATATACATATATGTAGATAGATAGATACACACTTACTGAAAATGAAGACAAGACTTATGAAATTAGGCTTAGTTCTGTTATTTATAAAATATGGGATTTATGCTCTTTAGTGAATGAATTGCTGAATACACTGAGGCATGTCAGTAAAAACTTTAAAATGGCCATACAGGGTAAATCCAAAGTTCATAATATGCTATCTCAAGCAAAGAGTAAAAGCAGATGTCTAAGACAGACCAAACATGAAATCAGAAACTACCTCAGTCAGAGAAAGTAGGTTTTTTCCCCCCTGTTCTTAATAATTCCTAACATTTGTCTTTATTTTTCTATTCTCTGAGCTGATGTTCTCATGGGCTGTGTATCACTCTGCAAGATGCAGTTTGCAGTAATATAGAGCACATCATGTTATATGTGAAATGAGGATTTATCTTTCCCTCATCTATATAATTTCAGATTTATTTTGCTGAATTGTATCTGCCATTTAAATGACCAGTTCCTCATCTCAAAGGGTTTTTTCTGTTTCTTTAGTATATATTCAATTCCTACTCCTACTCTGTTTTCAGCTCTTTAATCCTTCTCTTTCGCAAGGGAGATTTTGAGAGCCCTTTGGAAAGCCAGATACATTATATTAAGGGAATCTTCTTCATCACAGACTTTTTGTCTCCTTCAAAAAACCAAATAATAAAGATTCATTTATGTTTTAGTTTATCTGTTTCAATTTTTCTTGTACTTTCAAATTATTAGGGCATCACTATAAAATTTACTGGCTTGAAATTCTATGCCCTTCTCAGGACACACATTTATCATATTTTCTGTTTCTCAGGCACCAAGCACCAAAGTGGTTTTGATCTAGAGCTCATGCAGCAGAGCCAGGTCAATTATTACAACACAGATAAACTTTAGAATGGCTGGAGAGGGTCCTGGCAGATCTGCCTCTTGCATACACTGATTTTCCTCATGTTTATAAAGAAATGTTCCTAACTATCATTATCATTATTACTTAGATATTCTCATCTACTTTATACTCCACAGAATGAGAACTAAACTGTGCTATGAAGTTAGGTCCTTCTTACTACTGAGCTGAACTCTACCCTCTGCTGATTTGACTGTACATTTTGCTGCTAAAGTCAATGGATTTAAGTTGCAAAATTCCAGAATTTACTTTTCCAACTCAATAGCCAAAGAATAGAAGCAACAGGAAAATCACTTTTACAGACAGAGGAACAGCAAAGTGCTGCTTCCATTTGCTTGGTATGAAAAGAAAATGTCTGCACCCACAAGCACAATACTGAAGAAAGTGTAGGATTAAAAATCCACACAACTTCTCCATAAAAGGGCATGGACTCTGAAGAAATACTGGAATTTCTGGCTAGAAGAAGTGACCCCATCTTTCATTCATCTGCCTTACTTGAGCAGTACCAGAAGGTGCATTATAGAGATCTGATGCAGCAGAATCTGTCATTGTACTTCCTTTAATCAAGAAAACCCTTCTGTACATACTAAACACAAAAGAGTTTTCCAAGAACTCAGAAAATATTCAGAATGCCACTGCTGTACTGACTGCATGAAGTGTAACAAAAGTGTTGTTGATATAAAAAATATTATTGTTCAGCAGCAGGGATCATGAGCTACTTAGCTGTAATGTCACACTAAGAGGTTTAAGGCAAAAAGAACAACTACTATGTTTGTTTAGTATAAAAAGATAAAAAAAAACCCATCAGGAGAATAAAACAGTGATTTGAATGTCTGATGCAGAATGAGTCAGACATTGTAGCAGCAGCCAAGCCCCTGCCATGACTGAGACATGGGCACTGCTTGGAAAACTGGTGAAAGCTGGAGTCTGGAGTCAGAGCACACTGGAGAATTACTGGAGATTAATTTCTGTTGGTGTTGAAGGGTGCATCTGTCCTAAATCCTTTGCTTGTTATGACTCTCCTCCGCTCAAACGGACTGGAAAGAGATAAAGCTGGAAAGACATTTTACCAGGGAGATAAATGCTGCTGGGATCTCTAACATCACAAAATAATATACCTTCCCAAATGCAGACTGGAGAACAGGTATTTTCAAAATGGTCCAGTCAGTGCAGCTTGTTACAGGTGAAAGACTTCAGCATTTCCAAAGCAAAATGTATTTCCATTCTGTTATAAATTTTGGTAAAGGGATTTATTTGAAACAGATAGAAGCTCACACATTAATTTTGCTTAAATATCAGCAAATAGTAAATTTTGTTTTTAAAAGGCCAAGCTTTTAGAAAGCAAGAGAAACAGTCAATAAAAGCCAGTGGGATGGAGAGGTAAACTTATTTTTAAAATAAAGGCAAAAATTGTCTGAAAACTGTATCCCAGGGATATGTGAAAATTAGTTGTTGAGAAATTTTTGGACATATAACCACTCTTGTAGAGCAGAAAGGAGCAGGCAGGGGAAAAAAGCTAAATCTTGAAGGCTTAGGCAAAGCAACAGATGAGGGAGAAGACGTGAGGAAGTGAAAGTTGCCAGACTTTGCAGAGCAAATGAAGAACACACTGCAAACCTTGGATAGAAATGAAGAGCAATGGAAGATGGGAGATTTACGGCAATACAGGAAGACTCTACAGGCTATGGGCACGTTCTGTTCTCAGTAGGAATAGGAGTGTAGTTTATGGGTGTGAAGATTGGAGAGCTCATGCAAGAGGACATTAGTGAGAAAGTGTGACAGGAGAGCTGGCAGTCAGACACAGGGACCTGCAGACACTCCCACTGAGGGATTTACTATTCCACCCCCACAGTGATGAACAGCCTGGCACTGAACACTGCAAGGCTCTGAACAGGATTTTAATCATCCCTTCAGATGTGGGTGTAAGGGGCAGGTAATACCTTTTAGCTGTGTAACGTGACAATGACTGAAGCAAGGAAGGACAGGGGGAAATGAGTGTAAGAGAAAGTTAGGTGATTACTGCTCCAGGCAGGGGCAGGGAAGTAACGGGAGACAGAGACAGAAATTAAGATCCAGAAGGAAGAGTGCTTGAAAATCAGCCCTGAGAATGCAAGAGCAAGCCAGCAATGCTCTCTGTCTCTAAGCCCTCAGTGTGGTAACTGTATGTTAGCTAGATTTGAAATAAGGTTGAGAAATAAGAAAACTGGGAGTTCAGCAGGGGAGGGGAGCTGAGAGCCTGGTGAGGCTGGGGCAGTGACTCTGGGCAGCTCTGTTTGGGAGGGGTGTGCTGACACCATTCCTGCTGTGCCTGCAGCTCCAGGGCTGCACACAGTGACCACTCAGCCCTTTGTCTTGGAATGGCTCTGTCCATTGTGTCTCAGGTCAGGAAATTATTCTACTATGGAGTAGGAGCTCTCCTCTTCCACGTATTAAAGAACTGCACCAATTCCCACACCACACATCTTTAAATGTGCATTCTCATGGCCCAGGTGGTCACAGACACTGGGGTGGTGACAGGTAGCAGCCAGTATGATCTCTATAAGGTAATGAGGAAGTCCAGTTGAATCTCATGCAGTCACCCACTAAGATGGAGTGCTAATGTTTATAGTCACTACCAGTGAAAGCAGGTTTTTTGGACTGAAAAGACACTTACCTATTACAGTCATTTAATAGGTCATTTTGAGGCAAGAAAATATGTTAGAGTTACAGTAGCAAGTTTAGCAATTATTTCTACTTTAATCCGTGGATTTCAATATATTTGTCATTTCCCATTCTGTAGTCAGCAGAACCCAATCATTTTTATCAGCACTTTGAGTGCTACAATACCCCATGAAGACTGGAGAAAAATGGGGATATAAAAGTAATCTCTGCAACAGGTAGGGGTGTTTACATATAGATAGCATGTTTAGTTTGATAAATGCTTCTTCATGTAGTCAGATAGTTTTCTAAATATCTGATATCAAGAAAACACACAGAAGGTGCCAAGTTCCATTTCTGTTTTCTAGATAGAACAAAATGAACTGAATTTATAAATGCCACTGGTGTGCCACTCATTTACTGACATTAAATTCTGAAAATTGTGAAGAAGGACAGCAAAAGAGAGGCTATTTCATTTTAATAGAGAAGTGACACTTCTGTGAACTTTCTTTGTCATTTCTCATATGAGCTTTACAAGCAGTATGAGTGAAAACAACACTTGGAAAAAGAGGCCAACATGGTGAATTTACTGACAATTTGTTGTTTTCTGTTTTTCCCAGACACATTTTTTGAAAAAAAAAAAATGGGAACTCAAACATTTGTGAATACAGAATAAAATTGCATAAAACCTTATTATGAATGAACTGTATTGGTTCATCCCGCCAAAAAAAGGGGGTTAGATTTCTTTGTTCTTTGCTTTCTTTGCATTTGTGTGACAACCTCAATTTAAAATAGGAAAATATATAGTCTATTCTTCTAAAACAATACCTATAAATATGTAGATATGTTAGTGTGATACCAAACCCCAGACACCTGAATTTGCCATTGCATTTTTGCATTTTTTTTTTCTGGTACCTTTTAATATTGTTCCAAGTACAGTGTTCGAAAAGAGAACACTACACCATATATCATGTAGAAGATATAAAAGAGTATTTCAAGATTATTTTCAAAGCATGGTGTTGAGAAATGGTATGCAAGCTGCATAGGTAGGATATACCCATGTGTTTGATTCTCTGTAAATCCCGAGCTGACGCCTCTCCTGTGGCAGGGAAGGGGCAGCTGAAGCCCAGGAGGGAGCTCTGACCAGCACAGTGCCCAGGTTCCTGCCAGCTTTAGTAAAGTGACACTTCAGGGCAGGGGAGGTTCCAGCCCGAGGGGCACAGGGGACTCAGAGTGAGGAGATCATCAGCTCCCACCCCTCTGCTCGAGCTCTCCCTGCAGCTGGGACTGTTCTCAGCTTGCTGCCACAAAGCTACTAAAACCCAGTAGAAAAACTGACTTTTTTTTTTCCTTTTTTTTGAAGCCCTATAGGTTATTTTCTCTTCAATAAAGGATTAATTGAAGTATCTATTTTAACTGATCAGGGCCTGCCAGTACAGGCTACAGCTGAAAAATTGTATTAACAACCTTCTCAAGTTAAATCTTATTTTTCATGGCTCATTAACTTTGGTGTAGTCTGCTCCAGGCTAAGATTTTACAAGATTCCAGTTCTAAAGAGTTTTCTTTAAGAACTGATAACTAAAAATGGCTGGCAAGTTCAGTGGTATATAAAAATAAATAAGTTATTAGCGTTAGACACTTCTAATTTACAGGGCTTGAAAATGTCAGAAAACAAAAAGGTGGCAGACAGTTATCACTGCTAATTACCTTCCAGCTCTGTACATTTGCAGTAGCTGTGAACAGAGTGGTGCTCTTCTATGTGTAAGAAATAGACTAGAATTATTTTGTAAAATCTTCAATGAGAAACTCTTTGTCAAAGGTAAAAGGTACTCAGATTTCAAGCAGAGAATTACCTCAGCAGCCAGGGAACTCTGCTTTCCCAGTGCTGTGCAAGAGTAGTGAGAGGGAACTCTGGCATGCTTTGCTCATTCCTTTGCCAGATTCTTGGAGGCAGCAGGGTGTTCACAGCCTGCCCAGCTCCCCACAGGGCAGCTCCTGTCCTGTTCTTCTCCTGCCTGGGCAGCATGGCCATGGCAGAGCCCAGGGGAGTGTATCGAGTGTGCCCAGCTGCTGCTCATTCCCCACTGCCCACTGCCCCCTGCCCCCTGCCCACTGCCCATTGCCCACTGCCGTCTGCTCATTTCCCACTGCCCACTGCCCCCTGCCCACTGCCCCCTTTCCTCTGCCCACTGCCCTCTGCCCACTGCCCAGTGCCCACTGCCCCCTGCCCATTCCCCACTGCCCCCTGGCCATTCACCACTGCCCCCTGGCCATTCACCACTGCCCACTGCCCACCCTCCCCAGGGCAGGGACCTGCAAAGCAAGGCTGGGAATTTGCAGCCCCAGGGGCAGAAATAATTTCTCAGTCTGAGCTCCACGGCTTCTCTCAGCTCCTCACTCAGAGGCAGAACAAAAGAACTTTCTAGTCATGCAGCAGTAATTATAATGTAGACTCAGTGGTGCAGGACATCTCTAAATCATCCCTGGGCAGAGAGTGGGACCTGCCCACCCCTGGCTGCCCTCTGTGGATCAGATCACCAGATTATTTAATGCAGAGGGTGTCCTCTCCCACTATCCCTCCCACCATGGGTGCAGTTGCTCCCCAAATAAGCCAGCTTTTCTATAAAAACACAGTTTAATATTTGTGGGGCAGGAAAGGGTAAATGTGTGATGGACACCACTAAAATTATTGCTACATACTAAGTGTGACAATCTGCAGAGCTGGGAGAGGCTTGGGCTACAAAACAAAAGTGTGCAAGAATGCAACAAGGTTTATTTCTGCCACCTCACTTCTGCTTTCCATTTCTCAGATACTGAGAGAGCTTGGCCTCAGTTACAGCCAAAAATATTAATAGTTAGATTTTTTTGTACTCCCTTTCAAAAACTTATTTGGAATTTATCTTCTTGGGTGGGTTGGGGAACTGCCTCACTTAAAGAAAAAAGGACCTTGATTTTTACACAATATGGGTCATGTTTCTATTACCAGTGGGTTTGAAAACAAGCTTTGAAAGAAATGTTGTTGGAGAATCCAAACCCAAGTTAATACATTGCCTCATCAACATCAACTCTACTTTGCAAAGGTACCCATTTCACAGGAATTGAATTTGTTGATGAAATAATGGAAGAAAGGATGTTTGAAAAAATAGACATATTTCAAATTTTTTAGATTTTTTTTGTTCTAGGTTTTTATTTTGGAACTTGGCTTTATGTTATACCATATATCATATGACTGAAAGTGCTTCAAAGAAAGAAAAATGGTTTCAATATGTATGAAGAATTTCTTTCCATATGTCATGAAGGAAAAAAAAATGTTTTGACAACTTTTTTTCTCAGGAGAAAAGATTTGTATATTTTGAGGTGTAGTAACCTGTCACCAGCTAAGCTGGTGAACAGTAGCAGTTTGAAATAGCCAGTGAGGATGGCTGGTCCAAAAGACTTTTTTCTAAAAAAGCCAGCTGCAATGCCATTTTTCATTTAGCTGGTGACTGAAAGTCAACATTTGTTTTGGATTTGAATAAATATGCTCTATGTAATGATTTCTTAGCATTTTAGTGTCCATTATTCTTCTCTTATCTAGCAATTCTGGCCTTTGTTATGTCCCTGACTGTGATATTTGGGATGTGGTTTTCTTCCTTTCCATTTTTAAAGATGACCTTGCTGGTAAATTTGCTTTCAAAGGTCCCTTGGCTCCATTTAAAATCCAGACCTTTAAACATGGTATTTAATAGTTGTAAAATGTTCTCATAAATTCCAAGCTATGTATTTTCTATATTGTTTCTTTATGGTTCATTTAGTGTGACATTATATAAAAATTTTAAAGAGGCATTTCCTTCTCAATCACTTTTGAGTGAAGTGTCCTGAAAAATCACTCTTAAAACTTTCTGTTTGAGCCATTAATTAGCACACTTCTTGTTAACTGCTGCTGTAGCTTTTGATTCACTGGCACCAGCACACTTCTGGTGTGATGGATGTGCTGTAAAGGCTTAGATAGATAGGCTGTTTGCATGTCATAGTAAAGTGAGATATGGCATTCACTTTCAAAATGAACTTTATGGGATAATACTTTATGGAAGTGATGATGTTGTCCTGGATACTGCAGCTTTGTAAGTAAATACAAATAATGCTCCATGTGCTTTATTAGCTTTTGTCAGCATAACCTTTAACAGAAAATTAAGACAAATTCAGTGCAGTATTTTAAGATGAAAGGGGCATTAACATAATGGCATAAATAAAAACCCAAGAATTTATGTTGGAAGCTATGAATAAAGAAACAAAAATTTCCTGAACATAAGAAAGAGTCTGCTGTGAGGGAAAATTAAAAAGTCTCACAGAAATAGAAGGAGCTACTGGAAATCAGAACCCCTTGAGATAGGGAGAAATTTAGGGTTTTATTTTTTTACTCTCCTAGAAAATAAAAAAATGTTTTAATATCACCCAACAGTTTTCTATTGTGTACAACAAACTGCAGAATAGAAAGCTTTCCACCTAATGGGAATTAATGACCAAGGACAAAAACCAAACAGAAAAATAAGAGGGACGTATGTGTTGTTAACACAGCTCTGGTCACCATCCTCTTTCTTGTCCTTGACACTGCTGAGGGATTCAAGACAGTGAGGTGCTCAGATGTCACTGTAATGAAAGGGCGAGAACAATGCTTCAGAGAGGAAAAACAGCCCGAGAGGAACAGAGAAACCACATCTGATTTCTGCCCTTGGTTTTCTGGTCACCAGGAGCTCTAACACAGGGTAAGGCTTAGGCAACATCTGTTATTTGTCCAGCATGAAGGGAGTTGGGGCAGTGCCAGTGCTGGAATTGAATCCATCCAGAAGTGAGGTTTCATAGGAAGGGACAAGGCTGAGTGCCAGGCTCGCCTGTCCCTGCCAGCAGGGACCCCCAGCCCCTGGCTGTGCCTGCAGAGCCCGGCTCCTGCCCTGCCTTCCCAGGGAGCAGCAAGGAGCACAAGCAGCACTGGCAGGCCTGTAAGAAAATATCCCAGAGAATTCTCAGGGACATTGATGAATCACACTGGCAATTCCATTGTGCTCAGTGGGAGCCAAAAAGTGAAAAAGTAATTTCATTCTGTAGTAGATTTTCAAAATACCTGGAGGCAGATATTTCCCAGGGTCATGGCCCAGTCTTGCTACCGTCCTTCTGCAAACTCCTTCTCCTTTTGGTTATTACATCTGGTGCTCTTGTATGTGTAATAATAATAACAACACATTTAGGGCAAAGAGAGCTGCCAGTGACAGTAATAGGACCAAGACTCAGTTATGTACAAATTGCGCAGTATTGAACAAATTGTGCAGTATTTTCTTTTGGTCATTAGAAATAGAATTAATTAAATGCAAAAAAGAAAAATGCTTTTCAAAGGTGAATAATAAATAATAAATAATAGCCTGAAAAAGAAAAAAAACAAAAAGAAAATGTTGTCAATTTACATTCTACAAAACTTGCATGGGTTTTGGCAGTCAGCATTAAATGCAATTTGGCTGTGTTGCTGTGCATCATCTCAGGACAAAAAGTATTACACAATGCTTGTATTTAATGTATTCTACTTATGCCAGTCAGTAAGTGATAGCATGTCCTATCTAATTAAATCCAGATTTCTGTGCATCTCTTCATTTACTTACTGTGCAAATAATGGAAGCCAGTGTTAAAGTATTAAAATCAGATAAAATAGCATTTCATATTAATACAGTGTGTGGAAATGTATAATTTAAAATATATCTTATGAAACGTAATCTCTTTTACATATTGCATAGAGCTCTGATATTGATCAAGATATTTCCGGCAGTGTATTATGAGAGGAGAAAATGAGTGTGTTATCCTTCCTCTAGGGATAAGCTTTCTTCTTGCTGCTCTCTCACGCTGCCTCGTTGAATAAAACCAGTTCTCATTTGATCTTTATTCTTCTTGTTGTTTAAGGAAGGTCAGTTTACATAAGGAATGTTGTCAGCCTCTGTCCAGTCGGATTCTTTGCAGAGCACTGGGTGAGCAATCCAGGGCCTCTTCAGCTCTGTCCCTTCTCTGGTCACACTGGGATCAGTTCCTATGACAAACCTGGCTTTGTTTTCCCACTGTCAAGCACAGGACAAGGGGAGCCAGCAGGGTCTGGCTGACAGAGGCACTTGGGTTGAGAGCTGCCCTTGGTGAGAGCAGGACACAGTGCAGGGTTGCAGGACACTGTTCATGGCTGCAGGACACTGAGCATGGCTGCAGAACACAGTGCATGGCTGCAGGACACTGAGCATGGCTGCAGGACACAGTGCAGGCCTGTAGGACACAGTGCATGGCTGCAGGACACTGTGCAGG